>CAUYQG010148928.1:0-27275 GCA_963574415.1 Tarsius wallacei
AAAAAATCAGAGGGCTGCTTTTCCAATGTCCCTCCCCACCATAGAACCCCAGATGGGTGACTGGCTCAGCAGGTGCCCCAAAGTCCCTCCCCCCCCATAGAACCCCAGATGGGTGCCTGGCTCAGCAGATCTCCTACTTTATGCCTTGCCTGAGGGACCCAGCAGGTTGGCTCAGCAAGTCTTAGAGCAACGTGATTACACGCAAATCTGTGCCCCACCAGACAGCCTCCTAGCTCAGTCTAGCCCAGTCTAACCTTGAGCATTTACCTAAAGGTGATCCTAATGGGAATTTGGAAGCTGGAGGCTACTGTCCTAGAAACAAATAGTCTAGGATAAGCCTAGACCAGCTAAGACCAATAGAGCCATCTCAAGAAGTGGAGGAGGGGCTGAGACTTCTGCTTCCCCAACTGGACTGAAAACCCTCATCCTCCCTCATGTTCCTCATATCGATAGCCGACAATGTTTTGTGTCTGCTGGGTGGCAAGGTTCATGGCCACTGTCTTAGTTGGTTTTGTACTGCTATGACAAAATACCTAAAACCAGGCAATTTCTAAAAAACATAGATTTATTTCTTATAGCTCTGGGGGCTTGGAAGTCTAAGGTCAAGAGTCCTGCATTTAGTGAGGGCTTCTGCTACACCATCCATGGTAGAAAGCAGTAGGGCAAGAGAATATGGCAGGGAGAGAGAAAGAGCGAGAGTGACAGCAAGAGTGAGAGAGAGAAAGAGAAAAACTCATCCTGAATAAGAATATTACTTGTTTGATAAAAAAATATGCTCCCAATCCACTCACAAAGGTAGAGCCCCCATGACCAAATCGCCTCTTAACAGTCCCACCTCTCAACACTCTTGCCTTTGGGATTAAATTTCTAAAACATGAACTTTTGGGGACAATAGCAGTCACTGTAGTAGACAAATATGGAATTATCTGTTTAGAATCTCCCCTCCCCTGCCTTCTGAGTACTTCTCCCTGCTCTTCACTCTACTAATATGTTCCTATTAAAATATCCAGTTCTTACATAATCTTACTCCCATGGCCTGATGGACTCTGGAGTAGGCACCTGATCCAAGCTAGACCAATGAGTCTCCTCCCTAGGAATTTTGGACTTGGGACCAAGAGAGTTGGGTTAGTTTCTCTTTGGCGGTTGAAGCTATAAGATGTAAAATTCAAGACTCATATTCTCTGCCATGTAGATAAATTTGTTTTGTGGAGAGACAAAGACTAAACCAGCATGAAGAGACAAGCAGAGATGGGTGATGGCCATGGGCCCAGTGTGTTCTTTTTCATAGTTCTTTTTTTTCCCCTGAAGCCCATTTCCATTTCTGTCCTTCTCTAGGCTTGGATGTTCTGAGAGTAAGTTGAGTTTCTATCACTTGCAACCGAAAGAAACCCAACTAACATACAATTGGTTGTGGAAGGCACAAAGGGCTCCAGCCTTAGGCAGACACGTGTGGGAACTGTAGGCATTCCAGGAAAGGAGAACATTGCATTTGGCTAGGAACCACTGAGGCCCTCCCATAGGGGCTGGGAATCCTGCAGGCCGTTTCCCTGGCCCTGCCCGGCCTTCTGTATTGTGGTATAACCTGATAACATAGAGCATACCATCCAAACCCTTCAGCCCAATGTTTCAAGGTCTTCCAAACCTGGCTTCCCTCCTTTATCCACATGGCTGCCTCATCCCTGCTCCCTCCCATTAGAAATGCCTGCCCCTCCTGCCTACCCATGCCATCCCTGTCTTCCATGGTTTGGCTTCATTTGTCTTCCTCCAGTCTCCAGACCTCTATGAAGGGCACAGGGAACAGTCAGAGCCCCCCTCCCAGATGGCACCGACCACTCGGGCCACATGGAAACAACAAAGGCCTTAAGTTCCAGCTTCCCCCTATACGATTTCTTGCGCGCGCAAAGTTCAAACTTGCTAGCACCCTCCAATAATAATCTCGGCCCGCCCTATTTCCCCTGCTCTACCCAATAGGATGCTAGCATGACCTCTTCCTGCCCTCGCTAAACTAATAAATACAGCCCCTCCCTGCATAACTCTCTCTCTCTCTCTTTCTCCCTCTCCCCCTCTCCCTCTACCTCTGTAGCCGCCGCTTTAATAAATCTCTTGGTCCCCAACGGGTGTGGAGTTGTTATTAGTGCCCAAATACTTTCACTCTATGTCGCTTTTTTTGGAAGAGCAAGCTATTTCAGGTTTAATCATAGAAACAGGCCCTTACGACCCTAGTGCTTTAAAAATTAAATGTACTATTTCATATGTGTGTGTATATGTACATATGTGTGTATATATGCATATATATGTATATATATACACATATGTACATATACACACACATATTTTAAAAAGGTGTTTCCTGATGCATAGGTTAATTCAGGGCTAACAAACTAGAAAGTGTGGGCAAATGGATGGATGAGTGAATGCATGGGCTGAAGGATAATGGAAAGTTAAACATTGGGAAATTAATGGGAAGAAGGATTACTGGAAAGTAGATTGGTATGAGTGGTCACAGATGGATTGTTCAGTAGGAAAATATGAAGGATGGACAGGTGAGTGGATGGATGGTTAGACAAATGAACAGATAGATGAATAGATACATGATGGGTGGGCAGACAGGTTGGTGGGTGGGAAATTTTAAAGATGGATGGATAGATGGACAGAAGGATGGGTAGATGAATTAAAGTTAAAGGTGTGAGAAGAGAGTGGCTATCTGGATGAACAGAGGGTTGACAAGGTAGATTGATGAATAAATGGGTGGATGGATGGATGATCCAAACCATACAATTTTGCCCTGAATTATGATATACCTCCTTGTTTTGCACCCTGCCCATCTGTATATCTTATTTCTACTCAGTTCTCACAAGCTCCTCCACTCCACTCTGCTCCCAGCACTCGTCCTCTGCTCCCACTGGGTCTGGCATCCAGCCTGACCCCATGCCCCCTCTCCTCCAGTCAAAAGTGAGTACAACAGGCCCTCAGATCCTCATCCTAGGGGATAGTATGTGTGTTAGTGTTTGTATGGGGGTGGGGGGAGGAAGTGTGATTGGACAACCAGCAGTGTTCCTTTTATTATGGCTACTCTGGGTGCTGTGACTAAGCCACACCCCGTGGTAGAAGGGACAGTGCCCCTAGGTTCCTGTCTTCACACCCAAGGGCACTGCCAGGTCTAAACTCCATGGGCTAGGCCCAGAGATGGGTCCTATTTCAGAAAGGGGTGGTGAGTACCCTACCCTCACGGGCCTTCCTGGTCACCTAATGGAAATGGCAATGGCCATTGAGCACCTTCCCCTCCCTTTTCTCTCTCCCCCTCTTTTGCTTGCAGAGTCCTTTAGTCATGAATCACCCCCTGCCCTGTCACACTGCCACCCCCAGCTCTGCTCCCTTTCCCTCCACTCTGTGGCCTGCAGAGTCCTGCAAATGGCCCCCTCCCTCTTTTCTCCTTCCGTTGCCACAGAAAAGTTTAAAGCGCTCAGACAATTAATATGAGAGTTGCCAGAAATAGACCCACTGCATAACAATTATACAGAAAAAAAACCCTCTCCCCTTCCCCACATTTAATCCAACTTTAATCCTAGTCATTAGGAATTAGGCATGCCGAGCAGTCCGGCTGTGCTTCTAAATTACAATCAAACAGTTACCAATTACACAAATTATTGACGGTAGATTCTCTTTTCAACTGCAAATTAAGGCTATTAAGAAAGGCTCCTTTTTAATGCAAAAGTGACTAATTAACCAACGGCTGGGAAATCTGCAGCCCAGATATCAAAAAAGTGCTCCGTGCACATTGCGGAAACACAAGGGAACCAATTAGTTTAATTATCAAAACAGCTAATTAAAATTGCACAGTTCCTAATTAGTTCTTTGCTTTTGCCTCTAATTGACAGCATGGAGATAAATGGGCTGGCAGCGGGGAGAGGAGAAGGGGAGCACAGGAAGGCAGGAAACTTCGGCGGAATATTTATGCTGACTTTATCTCCGTCTGGGTGCCAGCCCTTGAAAGTGGAAAATTAATGACCTTAATTCCCAAACTGGTTTGCCTGAAGCTGTGCACACGGCCCGTCCCCTCCCCCCCAGTGGCCAGGCGCCCCAGCACAGCCCTAACCCCGGCCCACGCCAGTCACCCTCGATCTGGAGTGGTAAGGGGCTGGGGGGTGGGAAAAGGCGGGAGGAGGGGAGGGGAGGAGGCAGGGGGCGGGGGCGGCCCTCCTGACGTGACAGCTCCCACTTAGCCTGAAGAGACACGAAAGAGGCAACAGATGCCACTTCAGGAGCAGAGCATCCTGGGAGCCCAGCCGGCATGCTTGTGTTCCAGCGTTCAAACCCAAGGGGGGAAGAAAACGATCTGGCTCCATCTCCAGCACCCACCCCCCACAGCCACAGGGGCCTGGCCCCTTCCTTGTCCTGCAGCCGGATCTGTCCAGACCCCTGGCACCATCAGGCCCCAGGCCTGCCTTCAGCTTCCCAAGCCCAGAACCCACACAAGACTGCAAGCAGCAGTAGGAAGACCCCAGGGGAAGGACTTCTGGCCCTGGAAATAGGGTGGCTGCTGTGAGGAGCAGATGTGGGCATCGGGCATTCAGGAATTGTCCACAGGCCTAATCAAGGCAGTGTTTCCTGAAGCCACAGCCACCTACAGCCGAGTCCATTGTATTTCCTTCCCTTGGGGTGGCTCCTCCAAGTTTCATTTCTCAAAGCTCAAATGGGGGCTCTTTGGCTGTGAGCATCACTGGTGTCTCAGGGCATGGGAGCTGACCCTGAAATCCCAAGCACTACTGACCTTGGAACGTCATGGCTGGGGAGCAGACCTCTTTCCCTCCCTCCCCTTTGGAAGGAGCCTGGTGCATAATTCAGGGGATGCATAATGCATGGATTCCAATGTGGAACAACTTTTTAGGTGATTTGTAATTAGATTTCTGCTATAGAGTCTGCTTCATAATTAGAAAAAGATTATGTAGCGCTTCCCAGATTCTGGGGAAAGAAGGAGGGAGGCAGAGTGTGTGTGTGTATGTGTGTGTGTGTGTATCAATACGCAGTATCCCCACCCCCGAACCTCCCCACCCTTTCCCCTTTCAAGCACCACCTCCCCCCCATCCCCCTACCTCTCAGCATCCCTCCTCATCATCCCACAGGCATCCACATACCCCCTCTCTGCCTGTTCTTGGAACCTAGGAGGTTCTCCTGCCTCTTCGATGCCTTGGCACAGGCTGTTCCCAATGCCTAGACTCACCTCCCTCCCTTCCTGCCTTGCCCAACCTGACTTGGTCTCACTTGGTCTTCAAGGCTAAGCTGCATTACATCTTCCCACCTGCTCTGCCTTCCTTCCACCGTCAGTCTTACCACTTGGCCTGTAATTGTCTGTCTATCTGTCTGCATGACTCCCTCTCCCTTCCTCTTCCCCAAGATTGTGAGTAACTTGAAAAAAGGAATTGTTCTTTCATTTCTGGGTCCCCAATGCCTGGCTGAGTGCCAAGCATGTGGCAGACACTCAGTGGGTTTTCATTAGTTTATTCATTTCTTAAGCCTTCAGTAACACCAGTAATTTCAAAGAGTCAGTACAGAGTGATGGTTAATAGTGTACCCACCTGGGTTCAAATCCCAGCTCTATTGCTTATTGGCAGTGTGACCTGTGTGTCTTTAGACAAATTACTTAGCCTTTCTGGTCCTCATCTTCCTTATCTGTAGAATGGGGATTGTAATGGTATTTGCCTCACAGTGTTGTCTTGAGAATTAAATGAGGTAATACATACATACAAGGTGCACAGAGAGGCATATGGTGGCAACATCTATGAAATTGTTATTCCCATTGGTCGGCCCTATGCCAGGCACTGGGAACTCCAAGATGAAGAGACCCAGTGACTGTACTTGGGGAGCTCCCAGGCTGAGGGTGAGTGACTGTGGGACCAGAACACTGTCATCTCAGGGGAATGGGCTGGGGTCTGCCCTCAACCCTTGAGGGTCCTTGCACCCTACCCCATCAGCAGTAGCCATGGGTCCTAAAGGCAGATGGCCTGGGTTCAAAGTCTGGCCCAGCTCTGCATTCTTGGCATGTTACTGACTCTTCTAAGCCCCAATCTCCTCCTCTGTAAAATGGGGACAGGTAGGGTGGAAAGGGGTGTATGAGTTTGTGGTATCTGGAAAAATTTCCCATAGAAACACCAGCATTTATTATGGTGGCTCTCCAGCTTGAGGTTGCTGTGGGCCATGAACATCACTGGAAGATGAGCTGCTCCCTTTCTGGTGCTGGGCCAGCTGAGGTCCAGGAAGGATCTACCAAAGGGTCATGTGAGAGTTCGTCATACATCAGCATCAGATGGATGCTGGGTGATGGGTGATGGGTGCAGGATTGTCAGAGGTACAGGGAAGGGATGTCTGTCCCCAGCTGTCTCTCCTGCCCTGTAGGGATGCCCCCACTCAGGAGGAGGGAGGCTAGACATGCTCCTCAGCTCTGGAAGACCACTTGCCCTGCCTGGCCCCCTCAGCCCCTGTGCCCAAGCGGAGTGCCGGATAGTTTCCCAGAGGGAACGAGGACATAGGTTCACAGAATGAGAACTGCTTGAGGCCTTCGGAAGAGGGGACTTTATAGAGAGCACTGCCCAATTAGAGATTCGGGTTTGCACAAGAGGCTCTTATTCTGTGTGCCTCGGGCTAACCAGCAACAAGGACCCACCATTCTAGGGGCGATTGAAGGCTGGAAGGGACAAGGGACAACGCCCAAGGTAGTACATTCTCAGACTCACATGCATCAGGCTGGAAAGGAGCCTCACTCCCTCCAAATGGGACCTTTGCCTCAGGACTTTCACAGTTTCTCCTGTGTCTCTCTTTCTCTTGAGCTCCATGTTGACTCGAAAGCAAAATGTGTCAGTCATATCTTCAAAATATATGTAGAATCTGGTTGCTTTTCACCATGGATGTCCTAGTCTAAGATTTCATCATCATTTGCTTGGATCAGTGCAGTAGTCTCCTAGCCATCCTCCTGCGTGTCGCTCTTTTAGATCATTTTATCCACAGCAGCCAGAGTAATCTTTTTTTTTTTTTTTTTTTTTTGAGTCAGGGTCTCACTCTGTTGCCCAGACTGGAGTGCAGTGGCACAATCATGAGGATCATGGCTCACAGCAGCCTCGACCTCCTGGTCTCAGGCAATTCTTCCATCTCAGCTGGGATTACAGGCACATGCCACCAAGCCTAGCTAATTTTTTAATTTTTTGTAGAGATGAGGTCTTGCTGTGTTGCCCAGGCTGGTCTCAGACTCCTGGGCTCAAGCAATCCACCGGCCTTGACCTCCCAAAGTAAGAGGATTACTGGCATGAGCCACCACGCCCAGCCCAGTCAGAGTAATCTTTTAAAAATATATGTCACATCGTGTCATTCCTTAGTGGCTTCCAGGATCTCACAGAGTGAAGCCTGAAGTCCTTACCAGGGCCTCTACAAGACCTTCCCCCTTCCTCCTTCTTCCCCCACCTGCCCTCTGGCCTTCTCTCCCTCCTACCCTCTTACTAGTTAACTCTGTTCCCCCACACAGGCTTCCCTGCGGTTCCTCAGATAGGCCAAGCATCTGTGTAGGTCAGGGCCACTGGGCTTTCTGTTCCCACTGCTTGCCCTTCAGCCTATGTGCATTCCTTGATCCATCACTTCATCCAGGTCTCTGTCCATATGTCACCATCCACTAGCCCTCCCCATAGTTACTGTCCTCCTCCCCTGCTATACGTGTGTTTAGAGTACTTGCTATCACCCAAATATTTCATAGTAGTAGCAGCAGCAGTAGTAGTGTGTGCCTCGCTCCATCACACGGAAGCTCTGTGGGAAGAATCATGGCTGCTTCTTCCCTCCTGCATTTCCAACCCCCTAGGACAGTGCTAGGCATGTCACAGAGACTCAGAGAACACATGCTGGTTACACTGAGTCTGGGCACCAGGGTTCGGTGAGGTGAGTTCCCGAGGGTTTCAGAGCAGACTAAGGGAGGAAGGCCTCGAGCCAGGCTTGTTTGTTCCGGGCCTTGCACACAGAAATGAGGCTTTGTTCACAGCAAGTCTGGGGAGTGGCAACAGGCTACTTTCCAGCTGCCTCGTGGCCAGGCCCAAGGGGCTCCGGGTCTGGGGATGCATTCACTCAAATACGGTCCCCACCTGTTGTGAGAGAAGGAGGAGCATACTTGGGGCTCTGGGCTGAGGGGTCAGCGGCCAGTGCCAGTTGGACCCCCAGAGGAGCTGGATCTGTTCAGGAGGCTGGTGGCAGACACAGACACACAGGACCTGTCACCTTAGTGAAACACATGAATGAACCCTGGTTTGGGCATTGGTCCTGGCTTTACCACAAACTCACCCCATGGCCAAAGCAAGTCTTTTTCCTCCTCCTGGTCCTCAGTTTGCCTATCTCTGAAATGGGCAGTTGACATGATTAAACTCCCAGGGTGGCTTTGACTGTGTGATCTGCCTTACAGATGGGGAAACTGAGGTCTAGAGAAGCTCAACAATCAGCCTGAGGTCACACAAAAACATTAATAATCAAACTTTGGCCAGGAGGATATATAAGCCACCAATAATAATTTGGAGGTTGCCCAGAGCTTGTTTAAAAGTGTTTTCAAGTCCAGCTGAGAACTCTGACATTTAGAAATCGATAAGATGTGAATACTTAAGGTCATATTTTCTTTTCAGGAAAAAAAAAAAAGTCAAACTGGCCTAGATCCTTGGCTCCCACTTTTCATCCCCCTGAGCCCTGTATTCAAGACCTGATTAAGACAGCTGTTTTTCTCATCTCTAGACTTGCTTCTCCAATTAGGTGTCAAGCCCCTCAAGGCAGAAACTACATCTGGTCTCTACTCTTCCCAGTTCTTCAAGATGAGGGAACCAGCAGGTGTGGACGAAGGCTTGGCGAACAAGAGAGGGAGGGGGCCTACCCAAGGCCACAAAGCGGGGTGGCAGCAAAACCGGGGTCCCCACCAGGCCTTACTGGTTTCCCGGAGCTTCCAGATGCCATGATTGGAGTCTTTCATTCACTCACCCAAAAAATATTTGCCAAGTGCCTGCTATATGCCAGTTGCCACTAGAGTGCCAGAAATACAGCAGTGTCCAACAGACAAGGCGGCTGTCCTCAGGAGCTTCCATTCCAGTGGGAATTAGCAAATAAGCCAGGGACACATCCACACACAAGACAATTTGAGACTGTGGTGACAAGACCTATGAAGGAAACAAAACAGCGAGGCAATGACCGGGGTGGGGCTGATTTAGATCAGACTGGTCAGGGCAGGCCTCTCAGAGGAGCTGAGATCTGCAGGACAAAAGGAAGTTTACGCTAGGCAGAGGGAGGAGCAAGTACCAAGGCCCTGAGGCAGGGAGGATCTTGGAGTGGGTGAGGAACACAGAAGGCTGGAGTGGACAGTGGCTCTTGAAGGGAAGATCTGGGAGAGGAAGGCAGGGCTAGATCACAGCCCCTGTGAGGACTGTGCGTTTTCCTGGAAGTGAGATGGGAGGTCATTGGGTAACTTGAGCAGAGGAGAAAAGATACAATTGACACTTCTAAAGGACCACTCTGACTCTGGAACTTCTTGCTGTTGCTGGTAGAGGAGCGACGGAGGTCTATGGTCCCTTGCTCAGAGAGAAGAAGGCCTCTGCTCCCAGGCAGAGGTTGCAGGTGGCTGGTGGCATCCAGGGCATCGCTCCAGAGCACTGCACCTGAGGACCCGGTCCAAAGGCGCCCAGCCCTCGTGCCACCCTCGCCCCCAGGATCCTACCAACCCCCTTTCAACATCCCAGGGGTGTTCCAGAAAACCGTGCCTGCAAGATGTCTAGGCCCCCGCTCCTTGATTATATTAATGCCAAAATGTATTAAAGAAGCGTGGTAAAAATGCCATTCTAATTGTTTCGTACACACGCCACTGGGAGGGAACTGATTGGACACAGCTCACAGGCAGTATGTTAATATGCTATTTTCATATGATGATAGCTTTGCATAATCTTCCCTTCTCCCAGCTTTGCAGGGACCTGTTGTTAACCAAGCCCCAGGAGAGAGGGGGAAAGGCAATTTGACTTCAAGTCCACTCCCCGCCACATTAATTAGTCATGTGGCTGGGGAAAGGTGTGCTCACTCAGTACAAAGTAGACTTTATAATTTATACACCAGCTGTTTCCGTCCATTCTCCTCTCTGCCTGCCTCTAATGAAATCGTGTTACCAGAGAACTGACTGGCGTGAATTGAGCCTTTAATCCCATTGACCCTGGCCTGGCTGGTAAGGCCCGGGGGAGGGGGGGATGGGGCCTTTAAGCAAGGGGCTGTGATGAGAAGACCCTCCTGCCCTGCACCCCAGCCTGCAAGCCCACACAATGGAGCAGCTTGGCAAAGGCAGGGGGTGCTGGGAGCCGGGGGCCTGCCTGGCTGAGCAGCCCCCTTGGGGGATCCCTGGAGGCTGGGATGGCTCACATTTATTGCCTCATCTTCTGAGATCCAGCGAAGCACAACATTCTCATCTAGGTTGTTCCTTTACTTAGAGAACAAGGCAGGCCAGACTGCACAACCAATGAGCTAATGCTTGCTTTTCTGGCCACAGGGGTTGCTGGGAAAACACAGACATGATTCCATGGAGAGAAATGCTGCCCCCCGTCCCCAGCAGCCAACTTAAACTCTCCAGGTCCACACCAGAGCCCAGGGCCCCTTCCTGGAAGGCAGGGAGAAGGCAGAGGTGGAGACAGGCCCCAGTCCTGGTTCCAGTCTGTGGCCCTAGAAAGGCAGTGTAGAGAATAAAGTTCAAAGGATGCTTCTCTCCCACCTCCCCACACTCCACTCCCAGCCAAAAGAAAAACAAGCAAGACCAGGAGGCATCCAGAGCCACTCAGCCACTGAGCAAATGCCTGCAAAACAGGGCGCATTTGGCGAGCAGGAATAAACACAGCAATTAGCACCATGGCAGCCTCTTAAACAA
The DNA here is from genome assembly GCA_963574415.1 of Tarsius wallacei. Taxonomy (NCBI): domain Eukaryota; kingdom Metazoa; phylum Chordata; class Mammalia; order Primates; family Tarsiidae; genus Tarsius; species Tarsius wallacei. The sequence goes on from CAUYQG010148928.1 coordinate 10,907, forward strand.
ACACATGGGACCAAGTCATGTGTGGGGGAGGTTCATGCATCTGTTGGAGGGGCCAGAGGCTAGAGAGATCTGATTTGAAGGAAGCTGAAAATAAGGGCGGTGAGGCTAAGTTTCTGCAGGTAGGACCAGTCTGAGGGTGGTGACAGAGATGGGGACAGGTGTTTGGGGTGGGACTGGAGTGCCACTGTAGCAGTAAATGGCGGGAGGGTGGTAGCAGGGCAAGGGATGAGGTGGGGACGGGGTGGCTTCCTGGCTGCCATCTTTGATTTCTGGAAACCCTAATATCCAGAAATGTCACAGTGAAGCGAGATGCGGCATCCCCAGCCCTCGTTTCCCATGCTGACCAGAGTGGGCACCCTCTACACAGGCCCAGAGTCTCCTGCCGGTTGCCAGGCCCCTGCCCTCGCCTCTCCCGCATCTGGAATGGTGGCCTTCTCTTCCTCCTCCTGCTAAATCCCAGATCCTTTAAGACTCTCCTGTGTTACCTGCCTCAGCCAGCCTTTCTTGATTCCCCAGGCCTGTCTGTGCTTAGCCCATCACAGCCCGCTCCTTCATGGCAGGGATCATCTCTGCATCTGTTGCACCTAGCACAGGGCAGGACAAGGTGATCTTGAGTGAGTCTTCTCCCTTGGCTGGGCTTCAGTTTATTTATCTGTTAAATGGGTTTGATGATCTATTACAGCCATCTGGCTGCCTGAGAGCCCCGGCTGGATTCCCTCAGGTCTAAAACCACACATTCTGTCCTCATATAAGGAAGGATACATTTCAAAGCCACTTGAATGGTGTTGTGGGCATCCAAGCTAATTTATTAGTGCTGAAATAAAATAACCAAAGTACTTCTTTTTGCTTAATGGCATTTTTAAAAAAAATTTCGTGTCCAGCCTTCTTTTTAATGAAAGTGTGGGGAACATCAGGGGAACCTATCCAGGGAGGGAAAATGAAGTTGTCACTTTTCAATATAATTAAACTTGGTTTTCAAAAATCTCCTGATCTGAAATGTGAATTACGCTAATTACTTCTGGTGGCTGCAACATTGATTTCAGTGTTAAAGTTAATGGACTTAATGGACGTTGCTTTTCCCTTGGACGTGGCTTGGGGCCTCTTGCCTGAGGTCCTGTTTGTCCACCACGAGAGGCCTCCTCTGGACCCTCTGGATCTTCTGTCATCAGCCTCTGCTAGGTGGGTTGCCCCAAGTCAGACCCTAGCTCTGGGCTTGAGGCCTCAGGAGGACAGTTGTTCTTTCTTCTTTTAAGCAATTGTAGGCTGGGTATCCACCTCCCGGGGTTATGTCACTTGAGGGGACCCAGAGAAGGAAATAGCAGGTGGTCACTGTTTCTGGAGGGCTTGTGGCTTGGAGGGAACCTGACAGGAACTTGTGAAGACCTTGGGCCAGGCTGGGCTGAGGTTTGAAGCCTGAGGCTTTCTCTGCCCTGAGAGGCCCTAGTGATGACTGTAGTGGGGGTAGGCAAAGAGGAAGGGGACACAGAGATGGTGAAGGAGGTCAGGGAGACTCAGGAAAGAGGGCCACAGGAGCTGAACAGGAAGGTAAAATGCAGGTGGGGACAAGGCAGGGAGGCAGGCCTGCAGGGACAGGAGGATGGTTGGGCCTTGTAGAAGGTTGCAGAGTGCTTTGTGGGCAGTGGTGGTGGGGGGGGGGCCTTGAAGGCCAGGGTGAGAGATGTGGATACGAATGGTCAGAATGAGACGAAGCCCTGGTGTGACTGCACAATCCAGCAGCAGGTGGACCCTCTCTGTCTTCAGGGAGGAATAGTTCAGAGGGTCCTGGGGCAGTCCAGTGGGGCTGCTTCGGCTGGTTGGCCAGGCTACCTTTCCCAGTGTCTGGAGTTCCTCCATTAAAATGTCATCTTGCCGGGCACAGTGGCTCACGCCTGTAATCTCAGCACTCTGGGAGGTGTAGGCAAGAGGATTGCCTGAGCCCTGGGGTTTGAGACCAGACTGGGCAACATGTTTGGCCTCATCTCTGCAATAAATAAATAATTAGCTGGGCATGGTGGCACGCGCCTATAGTTTCAGTTACTTGGAAGGCTGAGGTAGAAGGATCACCTGAGCCCTGCAGACTGAGCCTGCGGTAGCCATGATTGTACCACTGCACTCCAGCCTGGGTGACAAAGTGAGACTCTGATTCAAAAAAAAGGACCTCAAATTTCTTAACTAGAAATTTAGGGTCTTTTCCTCAAGGTCCATCTTCACAGAGAAAGCCTTTGGGGTCTCCTGACCAAAGGGTCACAAAGTGGGACACTGGTAGTCCTGAGCACCTGTGTCCTTCACAAATGGGCCCTGGCCTGTCTCAGATGCTGGCCCCAGCCTCCCTCCAGGATGCATCCCGCGAGGACACTGTGAACAGGTGAAACCTTCCCCACACGGTGAGGTATCTGCCAGAGAGCCCTTTACAGAGGCAGGAATGTAGGCGAATCACTGACCTAATGGGAGGCTTGGGCCTGCCCGGAGGCAGCCCTGAGTCACTGGCAAGAGACATGGGTCCTGGGGAGCTGACCCTGGAGGTAGGAGGGTTGGGGTGGAGGCTGGAATGAAGGGAGGGGCAGGCAGAAGGAGGCAGGGCCTCCAAAGGTGGAGCACAAAGGGGATCGAAGGAGGCAGTGAGAGATGAAGCTGGCCAGGGCCAGAGTGGGAAGGGCCTTGACTTCCAAACCAAGGAAGGAGTCCCAAGTGGAGGAACGAGGTTGGACTTGAACCTGTCGGGGTGGGGGATGGCTTTGGGCAGGGGAAGGATGGACCTGCCTGAGAAGAAGCCCCAGAGGGCAGAGGAGAGCAGGGAGGCTTCAAAAGGGAGAGTGTGAAAAGGTTCTCGGTGATGAGTACCCCACCTGCCATGAGGAGGGTCTGATCTCATTTCTCCATCCTCTCCCTCAACTTTCCCCATCTGATGGCACCAAATTAGCCTCACACACTTCCCTCACATCCTCCCAGTTCTCTCCACCCCACCTCTCACCCTGACCCCTCATCCAGGCCACCTTCATCTGTCTCCTGGACAAAGTCACCCTCTCAGCCTCCAGGCACCCCCTTCCTCCCTCCCACCCCAGGTGAGCTTTATGACGGGACATCTGACCAGTCTCTCCCTTTTAAAAAGCAGTCATGCCTAACACTCACATGGTGCTTGCCATAGCCAGGTGCTGCTTTAAACATTTTAGGTGAATTCACTATTTTGAACCTTGTAATAATCCTACGAATAATTGACATTATTACCAATCTCTGGGTTATGTTGGAAAAAGTGAGATCCAGAGAAGTTAAGTAATTACCCAAAGTTACCAGGAGTTGAACCCAGACTTTGTTCACTTCCACACTTGACCTGTTTTCATCTGTTCTTAACGGCATAGCCAGAAAGATCCTGATCATGTTTGTGTCCTCACAATCACTTGCAAGGCCCTCTGCAGCCTGGTCCCTGTCACTTCTCTGCCCCTCTCTCCTGCTACCTTCCCTTCCTCACTCCACAGTGGCTTCATGGCTGTCCCTTAGATGTGCCGGACCTCACGACCTTTGCACGTCCTCCTCCTTATACCTGGAATACTCTTCTCCTGTAAGCAATTCTTGTGAATGCTTTTCACTCTGTTGAGAAGCTTCCTTCCAGGATGACCACAGTCCAGGAATCTGTCCTATGTCACTGACCACACATACACTGTCCTGTGCGCTGTGATCCCTGCACTTGACTCATCACTAGTTGAAAGGGAGATTCTCTGCTGGATGCTTTCTGTCGGAAGCCGCACCCCCTTCCTGCTCAGGGAACAGAGGATGAGACAAGCCTCGTAGAGCAGTGGGACATAGGGGAGAAGATTCATCAGCCCCTCTTCCCTGCATCTGAGGTTTCAGAAACAACTATGCAGTTCTCTGGGACTTTGCTCTCCTGGTTTCTGCTTCCATTCCTAGGTTGTTCAATGCTTTACTTCAAGTCCTAATCTTCAGACTGTTCTGCTTCCCTCTCCAACCTAGCCTCTATCAGTCTAGCTCCAATTTAGCTATGGGCCCAGACTCCAGGTTCATTGTGTTCTGTTGTGCAGGCTGTACACTGCACAATTTGAAGAGGGGGTATTCATATTGCGGTCTGTGTAAATAGCACTCCCTGGTGCCTGCACAATGCAAAATCAGCACAACAGGACTCAGGCCTGCTGGGTCTTCGTCCACAGTTCTTCCTTGGGCTATGTCTCCATGGAGGCAGCAGCAGGCTTGGACACCAGCCCCATTCTGCTGGTGTCAGACTTCACCTACCCTAGCTGAATTGTCTGAAAAGAAAGGAAGACTCTGGAAAGAAGGATCCCCTGGTTCTGAGTCTTTCCATCCCCTTCTGTGGGAGAGACCGTGCCTGCAGGAGAGATAGGGAGTCCCAGCTGGGAGCTGCAGCCCCGTGGGACCAGGAGTTGAACAGGTAGCTAACCAGTTTCTGGGTCCTATAAATTTGATGAAGAGACAAGAAGGCCCAGTGAGCAGGGTATTTTAGGGATCATTCCTGAACGAGCAAAGACTTTCTGATAGGGGATGATCACTCCTCATCATATGGGGTAGCCACACGGTGCCCCTGGCCATCCCTCACCACCCCACTTTCCACATCCACCATTAATCACGCTGGCTCGGCCCCACCTAGTGTCATTCACATCAATCAAGATAGCCCATCAACTCCCCCAGTTTTCTTTTTGTACACAACACAGATCAGGCCATAATTGCCATAAGAACCCCTTCCATTTATGAGCGCTAACCATGTGCCAAATGCTTACAACTTCATCATGTATGAGATGAAGACTATCGTTATCCCCATTTTACAAATGTACGAATGGAGGCTCGCTGAGTTTATGGGACTTAGCCCAGCTCGGAGTGACCAGTGGCAGAGGTGGGATTCGAACTCAACTTGTGTGGCACCACATCCCACACGCATAGCCACTCGGTTCTCCTGCCTCTGGATGCTGAGTACCTGGTTGAATGTGTATCCACACCACGCAGCATTTGGGTGTAAGATGCAGAGTGGGACTGAGCACAAAGTCACAGCCTGGGTGAGGTGTGGCCTGCAGGACGTGGATTGGACAGGTGCTATTTCTAGGCCTGTTTGAGGGGCTGGGCCTCTCTTCTCCCAACAGAAGCAAATGCCTTGGTGAATGTCTCACTGAGCTGATGCCAGACCAAATCGGCTTCCACACAGGTGCTAGGTTGTTCCCCATGTTGGCTGGAAATTTGACTGTGGCTGCTTTAAAACCCTGAGTCCATCACCCCGGACGCTACCACGATTACTATAAAGTTCCTAATCCCTGTACTCATGCAGTGTCCTTACCCTCTGATGGGCTGGACCTATGTGAGCAGGGAGATTTGGTTATTATGTAGAAGAGTTATAATAAGAAATATGACTGCAAAAGCCAAGTCAGTTGAAATTGGACTATAATTAAATGCTTAGAAAATTCTATGCTTGGCTCATTTTAAAATCAAGTGCTTCTTTGTAGCAATTTCCTTTCTTTAATTACAATTTCCTGTCTAGTTTGACATTTACAATGCAATCTTGGGGGACATGTTTGTGATTTATTATTCCTGCTCCTATCAGGATATCACTGTGCAGAAATGAGTTTATAAAATAAGAGCTCAAATTATTATGGCCTTTGACCAATAAAGCAGGCTCATAATTTCAGGCCTGAGAGAAGATTACCATTTTTGACAACCCAAGGCAGAAATACTGTAGCGAGGGAGGGCACAGTTTGGTGAATTCGCTCCATGTTCTAAAACACTGCATTGTCTCCTCAGGGAAGGCCAGCTTTGGAGGCAGAAGAATGTATTAAGATCCCCTCGAATTTATACAAGCCTTTGCAGCTTTGAAGAGTTTTCACTGTCATTAAGTAACATCATTCCTAGAGGTGGGCAGGCAGATGTCTTCATCCCCATTTTACAGATGAGGAAACTGAAGCCCAGAGAAGTTAAGTAACTTGCTCAAGATTATGCAACCTGAGAATGGTCTTAGGAACAACACTCAGGTCCAACCCAATGAGCCCTTTGTGCACAATATAATGGCTGCCCCAAAGGCTTGAGAAGGAATCTAAGACACGCAAGATGCTCTTGTATGTAGGGAGCCCTTCTGCTTCCAGTGACAGACTCCCAGAGCAGTGTATGGTCCATGACCTGCATGTGAGCAGCCAACAGAGGCTACAGGGCTTTTGGCTCAGCTCATGGAAGATGGAAGAGGTGCCATCATTTCCTCAGGGTTTATCTAGAAATTCAGGAGTATTGTGTACCATGGGCCTGCATTATGCTCTTTTACCCCTGTGCTGCCCAGAGGGACTCCAAGCCCAGCATATGAGGGTTTACCTTTGTGCCCATGTGTGGATATGCAATTGCTTGGTGATGTGTGTGCCTGGATGTCTACATGTGTTTGGGGGGTGCTGTGTGGGCACCTGTGCACATCTGCAGGGTGTTCCCTAGGTGAGATAATCATGCTTGTGCAGAAATGTGCATTATTACCTCACTCACTCAACACAACCCAGAGCGAAGGCCAAAGTGGAAACACAAAGTAATGTGCACCAAACTCACAAGAGACTCTATTTCAGTTCCTTGGGAAGACCTTGAAGTGATAAGAAGGGCAGAGGGAAGTTGAATATTCCCAGGGTTGTCTGGGCCCCTCATCCTTGCATTGCCTAGAATGTGCTGTGGTGGAAGCTCGAATCAGCCTGGTCCCAGATGGAACTGGATGGGAGGCGGGGTGGGGGTATGACTCCTGGTTAGATGGAGCTCACCCACTGGCCCCTCTTGGAGGCCCGAGTGTCTCTGGAGAATGAGCATTTCCCTCTCACTCCCTTCTGGATGCCAGCTAGCTCTGTCCCCTGGTCAAGAATGGGGTGATGATGCCACATTGATGATGGAGAGCAGGTCTGAGGACTGGTGGTGCATCTAGTTGTGGACACAGTGAATCAGAGGCATCTGTGGGGCCTCCAGGGGAGGTGTCCAGCAAGTGGTTGTATGTGGGCTCCCAAGCCTGGGGGAAGGTCTGAGCTGGTCTCGTGGCTTCTGACTCTCTGCCCTGCCCCCTTCAACCTGCCTTGTGGTTTTCAGCTTTGACGGTGGCTATAGAGCCGGGATCAGAACAGGTCAGGGTGCCTGGTGCAGACCTCTGAGGATGGCTGGAGCCTGCAGCCAGGCCCCCCACGGAGGCAGTGGGTGCGATAGTGCCGTGGCCAAGTTGGCACCGGCTGAAGGGGGTTTGTGGAGCTGGTGGCCGGGGTTTGTTCATAAACCAGGCTTCTGGGCCCTGGAGCAGGGGTTTCTGGGGCGCTCTCTCTTCCCCTCTGCAGATCCCCTTCAGGAGTGGAAGTTGGGCTTCCGCTTTGTCTCACTTGAAAGGAGCTGTTATGGGAGGTAAATCCCCGTCTCTGGCTTTTGGCCTCAGATTAAGTCTGTCCAGAGACTCGTTTGTTGCCTGTGAAAATCTCTTTATTACTTCAAAACAATTTTTAAAGCAGAATGCATTAAGATTTTTGAAGAAAGAGAAAGAATCATATCCCTACCCCGGGATGCTGGTTGTGAAATTCAAGTGGATGGGCCGAGGCAATCCTCTTACAGATGGAGGAGGGGTTGGCCTGCCCCTCAGAGTCCTGAGGAAACACCTGACCACTATGCAAAGCATTGTTCTCCTAAAGGCCACCACCTGGACTGACCTTGCCTGGGCTGCTTCCCTCCCTGTACACATGTACACACATGCATGAATGCATGCATACGCATATGTACACACACAAAAACACACGGTCCCTTCCTGTCTACTGTCACTTCCCTAAATCAGCATATTGTTCAGGGAAGAAGCCTGGGTGGCTATTTGAGCCCTATTGTTCAAAGGAGAAAAATTTAAGCTCAGACAGGGAAAGTCACTCCCCTGACGTCGGCCAGGACCAGATCTCAGGTCTTCACCTTCCAAGGGCAGGACTCTCTCCCTAGAACTTCCCAGATCCACAAGCAGGCCTGAGGTGCTTTCTAGGTGCCTGACTGCATGAGGGAGGTGAACTCAGGCCCAGGTGATCCTGAGACCTTAGTGCCTCCCTGCCGGGGACCATCAAGTCTCTTACCCTACCCTGCCCAATCAGACAAAGAAGTAGGGCCCAAGTGAGTGCTGTGGCCCTAAACCCGCCCCATCCCTCTCTCGCACCGACCCATTCAAACCTCAGGACCAGGCAGAGAGAAAGGCAGGAGGAGGTGGTTTCAAGAACCCCTAGAGACCATCCATCCATCCATCCATCCATCCATCCATCTTTCTATCCATCCAGCAAGGTCAGCTACATGGGGTTACAGCAAAGAGTAAGGAACCACAGTTCTGTCCTCAAGCTTCTGGTGGATCTGAGAAGACAGAAAAATAGTCCATCACATCCCCGTGTGTTAGTTTATCAAGCTAGGGATGGAGGCCTCTTGAGCCTTGGCAGGTGGGAGGAGTCAGCCACATGAGGGGAGGGAAAGGGTGCTCTGAGGGAGTAAGGAGATTGGACAACCTGTGATCAGGCTCTTTCAATGTTTGGCTGGCAGGCTAACGGGGAGAGAGACTGGATCCAAAGCACTGCCTCCATTGAGTTCCCTCAGGGTCTAGGAAACTTTTGCCTGCCTCATTCAGAGCCCAAGGACCTGACTCCACCGCACATCCATCGCCATTCCACCATTGCACTTTCACCAATGAGGGGCCCTTCTCTAACACTCAAAGATGTGTGCCACACTTTACACTAAATGCTCTGGGGCTGCCATCTTCTTTAGAGATAATGAGGCAGGTACAAATTGCTCTATGACACTTGTGGTACAAGAAATGGCATGTTTTCTTATTTTTCTAACAGAAATGAAATCTGGATCTGGCCAAGCTCAACAAGATTGGCAAAAGATCCAATACCAGTCACTTGTAGGGGGTGCTTTCTCCCCTTTTTATTTTATAAGAAACATCCCAGAAAACTAGAGAGGACTTCATCTTCAGCAATGGTTGCATTTGCTCCTGACTTAGGCCCATTGAAAGGCAGGTGGCTCTGCTGGGACCCGCTCCCATGAGGTTGGAGACTGGTACTCAGCCTTCCACCTGTTCCCCCACTGGAGCTGTCCTGGGGCCTGAGGACAGATCCAGTGTCCTGGATCACTTGCAGGACATACCATATGAGTCGCATAAGTTGGCCTACAGAGCAGGGGATCCCCTTTGGCCATCCAAGGTCTTGGGTTGTGGACAAGCCTGGCACCATGCATTCTTCTCACTGAAAATGGTCTTTTAGCCTGCCATTCCCCTGCTTTTCTGCCAAAGCCCCTACCAGCCTCTTGATCCCCCGCAGGCTGACCCAGCTCTGTGACAATTCAGAAATTGTGCATTCAGTGGGAAGATTAGGCCTGATTAAGAAATTTGTGCTAACGAACTGTGCTTAATTGGATTTGGGGAAGGACACAAAATGGGCTGCTTGACATTCCAGGGTCCTCAGTAGAGTCCTGGGGCCTCCCTGGCTCCTCCCTGCAAGGCCAGTCACAGCCTCAGCCCCTTCAACCCCAATGCCCCAGCCTTCGGCCTCTCAGCCTAGTAACGGAGAAGTTATCTGCCTAATCAGACTAATTAGCACTGGGGACACAAAGTCATAATCTACAAAGAATGCAAATGCCAGTTTTACAAAATGAAAACGCCATATGTGCAGTAATTAGCAAACCACGGGCACATTTTATAAATCATATTTATTAGTTTGTAAACAAATCAAGCTCTAAATGAAATGAAAGATGCCATTAACAGGGACTGCAGCAGTGGTAGTGCTGAGCAAGTCTTAAAACGAGGGACTGGGGGTATAGGGTAGAAGCTGACACTGGAGGCCTGCCTGGGAACCCACCATTCTTCCCGAAACTTCCCTCTGCGCAAGAGCCTTGGTGTAGGTAACAGGAGTCTGTCTCTTGGTTAGCCAAGATGCATGGCCACTTGTCCTCCTACCAGAGCTTCTGCCCACCTGCCAACATCCCATGACTCTGGGCTGGTTATTCAGACTAGGGCTTAAACAAGTGCTTGTTCCACCTGTAAAAACAAGATGGCATTTGCGTTCTCACCTCAGTCAGTTCCTTGCCTTAATTTTGGAACCACGGGCCTCTTTGTCCACTTACATATCTCTGAGACTTTAGGAAAAGTAAAGAAATCTCCACTGAGGGACCTTTATCCAATGACCCAGCCTGCTGCCCTGTTTCTCAGCCTCTGTTGTCCTTGGAGAAAAACTTTGGGAAGGGGGGATTTCCCAGAGTGGTTCTCTCCTGTGCTGCACTAATGTATTCTCCTGTCAATGCATTAGAGCTCCCACCTTGCACTTAGTCTTCCTCTGGGTACGAAGTGTTGACATGGAAATATAAGAGTAAGTCTTAACTTTCCAGGTGCTCTAGATCAGGAGAGTGGCTCCCAGCATAGACTGTGGCAGCCATGATTGTGTTCTCTTAGACAGGATCCCATCTCCTTTCTTTGGTGAACTGTTCCTCCTTTCCTTTGGAAACACTCCTTCTGCCCCATGTGGCCCCAATGAGGCTCTCAGTTCAGCCTCCACCTCCACTGCAAGGTGGGCACGTGACCCAAGGTGAACCAGTCAGTGTACTGCACAGCCTGGACCCAGCGGCATGAGCTAGGCCCATCACATTCCTTATCCAGAGTTTCTGAATAGAGATGAGGGAATTATTAATTTTAGAATGGCATAGTTGTTTCACATTTTGAATGCCTAATCTGGTCAACACATGAAGAAATGACAGTAAATTATATGAAGAGGAAACCAATATTATAGTCATGTTCAAAAATGAGATTAATATCTCCATAAACCAGAAATGGAATAGAAATTTAAAATGATACATGAAACCAAAGCCACAGCTTTGCTGGGTTCTGGGTCTAGCATCAAGCAATGCAGTTGACAGTCCGATCCTGGTAGGCAAAAGGGACTAATGTGCTTCTAAAGGATGGGAGGAATAAAGGTACAGCTTTGTGGTCAGGAACAAAGGCTAGTTGTCTGCTGATTTATGACTAGAAGTGTGACTCCCCCACTACATCCAAGGGGAGGAATCACAAACCACTATTGTAAGACCTGGTTCTAGAAAGGAATGGGTTAAAACAGAAAGGGGTGAGAGAAGAAGAAAAGGAGGAGGAGGAGATGAAGAGAAAGAAGGAAAGGGAGAGAAAATGAATCCCCACTTAGAATGAGCCTATAAATCAATATTCCAAGATATATAAAGGGATTTATTATAAAGAAAAAAATCAGCAATCCAAATAGAAACTCACTCTAGATAAAATTAATTTGATAGAAGAGTCTGGCAGAGATTTTAGGCATGTTTAGTAATTCAAAGAGATAAAGGCAAATGTCTCATTAAAAGAAAAATTTTAAAAACTACAAAATAAAAACAGGCACAAATTACAAGTGGATATGAAAAAGAACCAATGGAAAAATCTGGGAAAGGAAAGATACAATCACTGAGATTAAATATTCAATAGATGAAACAAACTCCAGTCTGGGCACTAAAAAAAGAAACAAAGAATTGAGTTGCAAGCTACTATTGGAGAAATTCACCCAAATTGTATTACAAAGAGAATATATATATATCTATGTGTGTGTACAGAAAAGCTCTAATATGCATCTAATAAAGATGAGAATGAATTAAAGAGTAAAGAAGAAATATGTAAAGTGGCAATTGTCAATAATTATCTACAATTGAGTGAAGATATATGTTTTCAGGTTTTAAAATCTATTCAGTGTACTGGGTTAAAAAAATAAAAATAGACCTACATCTAGACACATTATAGGGCAACTTCAGAACATCAAGAGTTAATTTTAAGAGATCATTTAAAAAGCTACCTGAAGGAAGAGAGAGATCACAACAAAAATAAAATTAGACCAGTAGTAGGATCTGCACAAACAGTAGATGCCAGAAGAAAATAAAACAACATCTTCAAAGTGCTGAGGAAAAATAACAACCAATCTAGAATTTTATACCCTGCTAATCTACTATCCAAAAGTGCAGGCAAAATAAAAGTCCCTTTAGACAAGCAAAGACTAAGCTAATACAGCCCCCTTCTCCCAATTGGCCCTCACTGAAATAAGGATGTCCCCTTAGCAAGGAAAAATGTTTTGGATGACCACAGGAAATGATAAAAACATATTGGTAAATTCAATTAAATGTTGATTATAAAAAATAATGATACCTATATTTTACATGTTTAAAAAAGGCTAACTTTTAAAAAAAATAAACTAGCTTAAACTAAACATCTAGATAAAGATAATGAAATGGATAGGGTTGTTGAATATAACACCACATGAAAACAAAAAAAGGAAATCCCAGGGACCAGAAACAGAGAACATTTATCACTAAGATGGCAAGCAGGAAGTGATGCTGTAGTGTCTCAGGCTGCTAGTAGTGATGGTAGGGGGAGTTAAAACACAAATAGGCCACGAGGACTGGTGGCTGGGGTTTCAACACCCATGCAGGGACTGGAAAGTTAGCCTCTTGCTCATGAGAAGCACAGAGCTGGAACTAAGTCCCCTGTATATGGGTGGGAGCACCAAAGTCTGCCAGTTCTATAAAAATGGACCTAGAAAAACTAAATTCACAAACTCAGGAAGCAACAAGAAAGCATATTGTATACCTGGGGCAGTGTATGGGGAAAATAGCATCCATGAGAAGTTGGATCCTTGGGAATAGGCCACAGGCAGGTATGAAATTCAAATGTATACTACATGTGTGGCATAGGATCCACAAACTGAGAGAATAAAAATGCGTCTAGAGGATCCAGCAACAGCAACCATGAAACTGCCTAGAAGATATACTTTGACAATTATAGCATAAAAGACCCAACAGAAACAAGCTAAAGCTGAACTTAATAAAAAGTTACAAACCTCAAGGAAATGAGGCACCACGAGGGAGAATCAGAAATAAACGGTTTAAATATTTCTGATATTAGTTTCAAAAGAAGGGAAAAAGCATAGTAGAAAAGAAAAAGCATAGTAGAAAAAGCATAGTAGAAAAGAAAATTTTTTCATAACCAAAGAAAGAGATGAGTCTTCAAATTGATTAAACCCTTAAATTCTGAAAGAACAAATAAAACGAATTCACACCTAGATACATTATGAGTAAACTTCAAAACATCAAATAAAAGAGAAAAGCAACTAGAGACAGCAGAATACTTAAAAACAACAACAAAACAGTTGGATTGGCAGCAGACTTCTCAGAAGCAAAATTGATTCCAGAAGGCAATGGAATAACATCTTCAAAGTACTAAAGGAAAATAATTGGCAATTCAGAATTTTTTCACAGTAAAGGCAAAATAAACATACGAGAAAAATTTAGAGGGTTTACTATGCACAGTTCTCTCTGAACCAAAAGCTAAAAGGTGTACCTTACTAAGAAGAAAATTGAAATCAAAAGGAAGGAATGATGAGTAAATACATTTGAAAACATATGTAATTAATTTAAATAAGCATTGGCTACAAAAAATAAAGACAGACAATTTTTTGGAAAAAACCGAAAGCAGGGTAGAGCTAAAATATTTGATACCATTAACAAAAAGATGGGATGGAGGGTTGGAGTTAAAACATTTAAAGATATTTGTATCATAGGAGGCAAATAGAGATATTTATTAAATTTAGCCTTATAAAAGAGTTATAACATCTAAACCAGAAGACAGGAAAAAAGATAATAAAAGAAATGAATAAATTCACTTAGAAGCAGGAAAGAAAAAAGATATGATAAAATTTTTAAAAGATGGTAGAAAATAGTTTTTTTAGTAGTTACAGTAAATTTAAATGGATTAGACCCATTTGTTATATTTGTTCTAAAATAAGATTTTTAAAATCCAGTTATAAGTTGTTTATAACAAACATAATAACTAAAACATAATTATACAGTAAGCTTGAAAGTAGGATAAGAAAATATAATAAATATGAACTATAAGAAATGAGATATAGCAACATAAATAGCAAGCAAAAGAGATTTTATGGTAAAAAAAAAAAACTTGATAATCTTGATATTTAAAGAAAGTAATTGTTTACCTATAAGAAGAACAACTCAATAGGTATTGAGAGTGATGCTGAGTTTGATTCCTCATAATAATATAGCCTTAAAGATGACAGAATTATGAGGGAAAAATTGACAAATTATGTTAAGCAAAATATGTAGCAAAAATTGACAGAATTGTGAGGGCAATTGACAAACCTACAATTGTAATGAAACCTGCAATTGTAATGGAACTTAGAGTTGAATAGCTATGACTGAACTATACAATTACCATTTGTTTAATGTACATGAATAAATCCTGTATTCCATAGTTAGAGATTATTCAATTGTTTTCAAGTACACATGGAATATTTTTTTAAATGACTGTATAATATACCAGAGGAAATCTTAACAGATACTAAAAATTTGATATAATAACACATTCTCCAATATAATATGATACAATAACATATTCTCCCATGCAATATAATTATAAAACAATAATTTAGGCCCCAAAATCTCATTCATTTTCTTCATTGTAGTGAACTATACTATATGTACCGAAGAGTAAATGCATGATACACAGAATTTAAAGACATGTAATAAAGTGAATGTCCATATGACCGCTACCCAGATTTAAAAATTGTGTATTTCTAGAATCTCAGAAATCTATGTGTATCCTTTTTCAGTTGTATTCTCTTCCTTCTCCTTAAGGTTACCACCATCCTGACTTTTAGGGAACTCACTTTCTTGCTATTGTCTTGTTGTTTTATTACTTATGTATGCATTCCTAAATACTACTGATTGGTTTTACCTTTTTTAATCTTTATATTAATGGAATCATATTGTTTATAGTCTGCCCAGTGTCTGACCACGTGCTGCATATAGGGAATATAGAGATTAACTAGATGTGGATCAAAATGATCACATCTGGTTGTTAAAATAGGTAATGATGACTCAGTATGAAGTAAGCTACAGAAGCACAGAGAAGAGGTATCATCACAATCATGTTGTGAAAAAGAGAGATTTCCTAAAGGAGTTGACATTTGAAATGAGTCATAAAATGAGTTGTCTTATTTTCTGATAAGACAAGAGAGGTAAGCATTACCATCAGTGTGAACACCAAGTAGAATCAATTCAGCCATTGCCTTAGTCAAGATTCAAACCAACTCAGACAGAACCGAAGTTTAAAAAAATGTATATAAGTGAAAAGTCCAGATGATGTCAGTGCAGGCACAGCGATATCCAGGAGCTTCATCAACTGCCGGGTTCTATTACTCTCTATATCTAACTATATAGTGAATCAGATGGACCTCAAAAGCCCTAGACTCACTTCCTGACAGCTTAGCATTATCAATGGTGGTGGTCTCTTTAATAAATTCCAGCCAAAATCTCCAGAGAAGATACTAATAGGCCCTGTTTGGGCCATATTCACATTCCTGCATTAATCACTGTGCTTAGGATGTTCTTATTGTCCTAGACGACAGACCTAAAACATCTGCCCATCGTCATTCAAACCATAGAGAACTGGTTCCTCACACAGAGAGGAGGATTCTGTTCTCAGAAGTGAGAAGAAACCCCAGGAAGGCAAGAACAACTGGAGTCTACCTGAAGTATGAGAGATTGCTTTGCATTTTAGAAGCAACAAGCTGTTGGGTGTGGCTGGAGAGTGGGATAAAGGGGGACATGACCAGAAGTAGGCTGGGGAGTTGACAGATATGCAGAACATATGAGCAACCAAGTCTTATTTTATCCCGAACATAATAGGAGCTTTACAGTGATTGAAGGGGTTGAAATAGAGTGGGGAGTTCAAATACTAATTTTAGGAAGATCCCCTGGTGCCCACGGGAAGGAGGGATGGGAGTGGTAAGATAGTTATCACAATCCTGGTAAGGAGGCTGAAATGTAGAGAATAGAAGGAAAGGAAGCCTTGTGAGGTGGGGCTAGGAAACGGTCAGGTAGGAAATTAAGAAAGAAGCAGAAACCATAGAATGGGGTAATAAAGGATGATGAAGAAGAGAGGAGTCCAGTGACTCTTTCTTTCTTTCTTTCTTTCTTTCTTTCTTTCTTTCTTTCTTTCTTTCCTTCCTTCCTTCCTTCCTTCCTTCCTTCCTTCCATCTTTCCTTCCTTCCTTCTTTCTTTCTTTCTTTCTTTCCTTGCTTCCTTCCTTCCTTTTCTCTTTCTTTCTTTTTTGAATTGGAGTCTCACTCTTTCGCCCCTAGGCTGGAGGGCAGTGGCACGCTCATGGCCACCACAGCCTTGACCTGCTGGACTGAGGCGATCCTTCCACCTCAGCCTTCCAAGTAGCTGGAACTACAGGCATGGGCTACCACTCCCGGCTAATTTTTTTGATTTATTGTAGAGACAAGTCTCGCCAAGTTGCCTGGGCAGTCTCGAATCCGCAGGTTTAGGCAATCCACTCGCCTTGGC
>CAUYQG010148929.1:0-56997 GCA_963574415.1 Tarsius wallacei
TTTTTTTTTTTTTTTTGAGTTGGAGTCTCACTCTGTCACCCAGACTGGAGTGCAGTGGCCGCTCCCGGCCACCGCAGCCTCGACCTGCTGGGCTCCGGCGATCCTTCCGCCTCAGCCTTCCAAGGAACTGGAACTACAGGCGTGCGCTACCACGCCCGGCTAATTTTTTGATTTATTGTAGAGATGAGGTCTCGCTTGCCCAGGCGGGTCTCGAACCCGCGGGCCCAGGCAATCCACTCACCTCAGCCTCCCAAAGGCGTGGGATTACAGGCTGAGCCACCGAGCCCGGCTTAAAATCATATTCTTAATAGAATTGCGATGTTTGTTTTCTGTTTAACGTTGTAAATAGTTTAAGATATGACACATGAGTTTTAACTGCTTGGTTGCTCCGTATTCTCCCTTCCCCCCACCCCCACCAATAAAAGACAAAACTTTGCTCTTACTGGAAACTCTGTCCTAAGTTGAATTGGAACTCCAGATTTTGCCAAGTCAACTGGAATAAAAGTGTAGAACTTTTACCCCTTAAAATTATTTTACTTACTAAACAAATCTCAGAATAGGTGAAACTTGATACTGTATTAATTTTATGTTGTGTATTTACAGTGTTTTCCAAAACTGTATTAGCATTGGAGGGCACGTACTCCCTGAAATGTTTTATTGCAAGTTTGTGTAGTTGAGTTTAATCTTATATGTATGATAACTTTTTATTTAATATAAAATTGAACATCGTGTAAAAGAGTTAACAGTGGCATACTTCCTGGCATAGAAATTCAGTATACAAATTGCTAAAGTTACACAATAGAAGCAGCGTTTTTGAAGCTATATAACAGTATAGGTACTTGTTTTAAGCTGTCACTATTTCCGGTTTTGTAAAAAATAGATATAGCACAAAGTACCTGCCTTCAGATTTTCAGATTCGTGCATATTTGATTGAAAGCTTCTCTACTACTATTTGGTTCCATGCCCTGAGATAATGAGTACACTTTTAGTGCTATTCAGGGAAAGAAAACCAAATTCTCTTGAAGGGGTTCTAATACACGTCAGTGTTTTGCTGAATGCTTTCTATACTATTCCTAGACAGAACGTCTTAAATTCTAAAGGAGATGAGAAGCCTGGTGAGGTTCCAGACTCCGGCTTCCCCTCAGTGGGTTCAATTGCTGCTCCTTCCCCAGTCCTCACTCCATCCTACAATTGGACAGTGTTTTATGAACAACTTAGGGTTTTACAAACCAAATAGACGATAACAGTGAAAGAAGACACCCCTTGTAATTCCACAAACTTAAAAAAATATGTAACGTCTATGTTAGGAGACCTAAAAATGCTACCAAAGTTTACACCGAAGACTTAAATATAAAAGCATACTATATTCTTGGACTTGAAGATTAAAGTTCTTTTTTCTTTCAATCCTTTTTTTTTAGCCAGCAGAATTCATTGAGAGGACAGAAAAGCTCCCACAGTTGGGAGGGGACCCAAAAGCTTTGCCCGAAGATTAAAGTTCTTAACTGTGTCAATTCTAAAAGTTAATTTACAAACTTAATGCCATCCTAAAATAAAAATACTAAAAGGATTAACTAAGAGCCCCAATAGACAGTTACTGTTGCTGAGGTGTTAGTGCAATTAACACTTGACTCGTTTTGTAGAAAAACAAAGCTTAGAGACTTCAGGTAATTTCTCCAAGGTTACAAAGCTAGGAAGTGTGCAAGGCTTCAAGTGCAGGTGAGATGGGGGCTTAGATATAATAATAGCTAATATTTAGTAAACATTTATACTATTAAAATTATTGTTCAGGTAAAGTACGATATAGTATCTTAATTAGAATAGCATCTAATGTATTTTGAAAATCAAAATTTTGGAAGCTTTTCTAGGGAGGTGCCGGAGATCATGCGGGCTGTATTTATAAACGGTAGCTTGATTATCCCTTCTGTCAATTTCGCTTTTTTCTACATGCATAAGCAGTTGTTGCAACATCCATTATTGAGTAACAGTCTGTCCCTCCCCATCATCCCCTCTTCTACCTTTTTATAGATCAAATTTCATTTATAGGGGTTTGTTTCTAGGTCTTCTGTTTTGTTTCATGAGTTTTCTCTCCCCCCTCCCATTCCTATGTTAATTCTACTCTGAATTTTATAAATGGCAGGTAGGATAAGTCCTCCTGCTGTGTTCATTCAATAAAAATTTCATTCAACACGTGTATGCTGGACAACTGCTATGTGCTAGGAACTTTTTAGATGCTGGGAAAATAGCATTGAGCAAAAAACAAAAAACAAAAAACAAACCAAAAAAAACTTCTTAGGGAGCTTATGCTTATAAAGAATTTATTGACTGTTTTCTTGCTTAGACATTTTAGAATCAGCTTGCCAAGTTCCATGAAAAACGCAATAATGTGTGTGTGTGTCAGTCACAGGCCCAGGCTAGAGTGCAGTAGTACTCTCAGGGCCACTGCAGAACCTGTACCTCCTGGGCTCAGGTGATCCTTCCGCCTCAGCCTTCCAAGTTGCTGGAACCACAGGAGTGTGCCACCATGCCTGACTAATTTTTTTGACTTATTGTAGAGATGAGGTCTCACTGTGTTACTTAGGCAGGTCTCAAACTCCTGGGATCCAGCAGTCCTGCCTTGGCCTCCCAGAGTGCTAGGATGACAGGTGTGAGCCACTGCACCTGGCCAAAACTCAATAGCTTTTAAAAAGTTTTAAAAATTGAGTCAATGAAGGAAGAATGAACTTTCTGACAATTCTGTCCATGAGCACAGAAAGCTTTTACACTCATATATACATTTTCCTTTTGTTATTGCCTTTATTAGAGGTTTTATTATTTGTTTCCATAAAGGCCTTGAATATTTATTACTAGAGTTAGTCCTGGATATCATTTATTTGCTGTTGCTATTGTAAATAGTACCTTTTATTTGAATTAAGCTTTTTCTGAATGCTTGTATACAAAAGTGGCATTGATTTCTAGGAGGGGGTATGTTGACTTTTTATAATTAAACATTTTTTTGAATTTTAATTAATTTCAATAATTCTGTATATTCTGTTGAGTTTTCTGTGAAGTTATATCAAATATTTAAATTTTTATGCCGTTTTCCTATTAATAAAGCCTTCCAATATAAATGCTGAATGAATATAGTAATGGTGAATAGTAATATTTCTTTTTGATTTTAAAGAGTTTCACTGTAAAAAAAATGTTGTTTACTATAGGTTTTTGGTTGCCTTCTAACCTTACTTGCTGTGAATTTTTAAGGTAAATGTGACATTTTCTCATGCTGTCTTTTATGTTCAAATTGTTTTTCTTTAATCTGTTATATAATCTGTTTAGTGAATTATATTTGGAATTCAAAAGTCTATTATCTTATTCCTGGATTCCTGGGACTTATTGTTCATAATGTACATTCTTATGTACTGTTGGATTCTGTGTGTTACTCTTTTTGTCTGTGGGCTTTGTTTTCATCTATGGTTATTAGTGAAATTGGTCTATAATTTTTAATTTTGTATAATGTTCTTGTCTGCTATTTTTGATATCTAGATTATATTGACCTCATAAAATGAGTTGAGGGTGTACTTTCTCCTTTTCTGTTCTCTGGAAGAATTTGTTTGATACTGGAATTACCTGTTTGTTGCAAGTTTGGTGGAACTTGCTTTTACTATGTCTGGACCTGGCTTTGTGTGTGTGGGGGAGGGTAAAATTTTTCTTTCTTAATTTTTTTTTCTTATTCTTTGATCCTAGGGTTATTCAGACTTTCTGCTTGTTTTTGAATCAGTTTTGGTAGTCTAGGTTTTTCTAGGTATTTGTCCATTTTCCTGTGCTTCATATTTGTTGAATAAATATGCATAAAGTCGTTTATGGTATTTTCTTCTAAATCTCTCCTTTAGCTACAGTTATGTTCACTACAGTCTATCTTTTAATTTTCTTCAGCAGTGCCTGAAGAGATCTGCTTTTTGGTCCATCTATTAAGTTATTTATTATCAGATTATATTTATTCTTTTTACAAGTTCTATATTTCCTTTTAAGTTTTTTATTTTTGGTCAAGTTTTCACTCTACAGCCCAGGCTGGAGTGCAGTGGTGCGATCATGGCTTACCACAGCATTCACCTCCCGGGCTCAAGCCATCCTCCTGCTGCAGCCTCCTTAATGACTGGGACTACAGATGTACACCACCGTACCGGACTAATTTTTTGATGTTTTGTAGAGATGAGGTCTCATTATGTTGTCCAGTCTGGTCTCAAACTACTGGCCTCAAACCATCCTCCTGCCTCTCAAAGTGGAGGAATTAAAGGTTTGAGGCACCGTGCCTGGCCTCCTTTTAAGATCTTCATGGTTATTTCTTTTTCTTTTTGAGTTGGAGTCTCACTCCGTCGCCCAGGCTGGAGTGCAGTGGCACACTCATGGCCACCCCCCAGCATCGACCTGCTGGACTCAGGCGATCCTTCTGCCTCAGCCTTCCAAGTAGCCGGAACTAAAGGCACAAGCTACCATGCCCGGCTAATTTTTTAAAAAAAATTTTATTTATTGTAGAGATGAGGTCTCGCCAAGCTGCCCAGGCTAGTCTTGAACCTGCGGGCTTGGCCTCCCAAAGTGCTGGGATTACAGGGTGAGCCTGGCCCTTCATAGTCATTTAAAATTTTTTTTTCTTTAAATTCACATTTGTCTTGGTTAGATTAATGATCATTTTCTACAGCCTCTTCATTCTTGCTCACTTGTGGTTCCATTTATCTCTTTAACATCTAATCTTGAGTCTTGATGGGTATGACTGATAAGAAATTTTTTTTTTTTTGAGTTGGAGTCTCACTCTGTCGCCCAGACTGGAGTGCAGCGGCATGCTCCCGGCCACTGCAGCCTCAACCTGCTGGGCTCTGGCGATCCTTTCGCCTCAGCCTTCCAAGTAGCTAGAACTACAGGAGCGTGTGACCACACCTGGCTAATTTGTGATTTATTGTAGAGACGAGGTCTCGCCAATGGCCCGGGTGGGTCTCGAACCTGTGGACTGAGGCAATCCACTCGCCCTGGCCTCCCAAAGTGCTGGGATTACAGCCTGAGCCACCGAGCCTGGCCCTGATAAGAAATTTTAACAATGGATACATACACACACACACACACACACACACACACACACACACACACGTACACACACGTACACACACACACACGTACGTCTCAAATAAAAAGTTCAAGATAAAGTAAATTGTGACTACTTTTTTTATTTAATGTTTTATTTTAAAGATGTGGGGTACAATTCAGGTTTAGATATACAAATGTTCATTATGCAGGTACCCTTGTTGATGAGGTGTGCCCTCCTCCCCTGGCAGTTTCCCACTACTGCCAATCCCTTTCTTATAGTATTATCATAATTGTTCAAGGTCTGCTTATGAGTGAGAACATGTGGTACTCAGTTCTTTGTTTCTGTGATAGATCACTCAGTATTATAGACTCTAAGTTTATCCAAGTTGCAAAGTTCATAATTTTGTCCTTCTTTATGGCTGCATAATATTCTATTGTGTATATGTACCACATTTTTTTTATCCAGTACTCTTTTGATGGGCAGAGAAGTTGGTTCTATGTTTTTGCTATTGTGAAGAAATTCTGACTACTTTGTCACATAGATATATAGATCTAGATGTTTGGCATTTAGCCCATCAGATATGTATTACCAAGGGTATTAGGTGGATGATTAAGGTTTTCTTAGGTAAAAAAAAAAAATTGGAAAAAGTAATATTTGTAGGAAGTATGACATAGCAAGAGAGAAGAAGTGAAACATTAAGGAAAGAAGCAGGAAATGGTTGCTAGCTGCTTCTTCCTAGGTAGAATGTGTTTGGATAGCATTTGATATAGGTTCTTGGTAGCAGCTATCACTCATTCATTTGAGTATATTTGTGTCCCCAGTTAGACTGTGATCTCTTTTGGGGCAAATACTTTGTGTGTTGTTGTGTTTCTTTCACAGGCATTTTCTAGCATAGTAACCATTATATAGTTATTAAATGCATTAAAGTTAGGTACATAGGATTATAAAACTGCTAAACAAAGTTCAGTTGTAGTTAATTATAATGAACCAATCACTGTCATATGATTTAAGTCCAAGGAATGATATGGGAAACCATTTAATAACTAGAGCTGGATTACATATACCTTTTTAATGCATTGCTGAGGTCAAAAGAACATAAGACATTTTCAGACCTGTTTTTTTCACCTCACTCTCTTCAAACAAGGTGAGCTCAAAAGGAAGGAGGGAACATTTAATGACAAGAAAACAAAGGAAAGTCAGAGCTTCAGGAATGGGTCAGACTTTAGTTACAGACTAAGTTTTGCGACCAGCAACAAGGGAGGCAGGTGGAAAGGGAGCTGAGATTTCTGAGATTTCTCTTATTAAGAAGGATGCATCCAACCTGGCTGAAAGTGGTCATAGCTGGGTTCAAGTGGCCTTAATAGGTAGATAGCTCTCCTCCCGTCTCCATTCCCACTCGCTCCAGGATGATTAAACAAGCACTAACAAAAAACAAGACATGGCAAAAATAACAAACAGCAGATGTAGGCTCCTTCCTGTGGGCCCCCGCTTCATGTAAGGACTTCAGAAATTTTGACAGTTCTGATCATTTTTTAATGTTTAAGTATATATAATGAGAGACGTTAGTGCCATCCTTGTAGAGTTCTCTGTCCTGCCCCACCACCATTTCACCAAAGGAAATTTATTGAGAACACCTAAAATTTGTTCTCAGTCATGTTAGTGGAAGGAAAAATGATATGGGCATTCCCTAAAAGTTTAAAAGTATTTATGTGCATTTACTTGTTTGCAACTGGTTTTTTTTTTTTAATCATTATGTTGTTTAAGTTACTACAAAGATTAACTCACATTTTAAATAACTTTCTCACATTTTACATTATACTTCTTTACATGACTTTATGGTTGTCGGGGTCTTGAAAAATGAATTTTGAAATAAATGTAACTTATTTTATATTTATATTTTTACCAATCCATGCTATTTAAAATAAACTGACAGTATGCTTAATGCCTTTCAGAAAAGTTCCTTCCTTGTGCTTTTATTTTAACTGTTTTTAGCTAATGTTTTTGCATAACCTTTTCTAAAAGCAACAGAAAATTGGTTAACAGGAATCTTTGAGCCAGTCTGAAGTTTAACTCTGAAGTGTTAATGAATTTCTTTTTTTTTGCTTTTTTAGAAAGCAGGATTTATTGAGAAGACAAAAAAGCTCCCACGGGGGCGTGGAGTGGGGGCACCTGAGGAGGTTGTCTGTTAATGAGTTTCTGTTGGAAAAACTGTCTACTGCTTGTGCTTTGTGGATAGATTGAAATTAGCTAGATGAAAGAATAAGTAAATGAGAACTGCTTAAATGAAGAAGCGCATTTAAGATTTTTGTCTTGGTTAATTTCCAGTCTCAGGGTCAGTTGACCTTTGGTTTTTGGTACAGACACATGACTCTAGACAAGCATGCAGCCATTCTAGGTATATTGCTGTTTTTTTTTTTTTTAAAGCAGCTTTACAAAGATCTGTTAGAACCTGGGAAAAAAGATCTTGCTCTCTTGTGGTTTTACAGGGTGCCAGAAGTTTGGTTGCTTGTGTGTTTCACTCAATTGCTTTCTGTTCAATGAATAAGATCAGCACCATGCATCACAACTTTGCAGACTCACTGCAAAGGAAATAGCAGGCGGTAAAGTGACCTCAAATGAATGTGGCTTTTTTGTGGGGTGTGGTGGGTGGGCAGTGCTACAACTAAATAAACAAATTGAATTATGCAGGAAGAAAACCTTTACTTAACTCATCTTTATACTGTCTCACACTATGACTTTTTTTTCTGGTATCATTCCCTGTTCTTTAAGCATTCTTACGATGGCTAGTTCATTGTAAACATGTAACATAACTTCAGTCGAGTTGTTCAGTAGTTTTATAATCTTATTTTATCATCATTTCTCCATTAAGCTCTTTCTTCTTCTTTTGCGGGTTGACAGCTTACTTGTGAGTGCCTTAAGGTTGAAGATCTAAGATTCATGGTATGGGTTGACTGGAACTAATCTCCTTTGTCATGTCTGGTTGTTGTTGTTTTTTTTTTGGCTAGTTTATCCTGTAAGTTTTTGTTATTCTGATCCCACAACTGTTTTGCACTCTGAAAAACAAAACTGATATTTGCTTTTCTCCACCATGTCTTTTGGGTAGGTTTATTGACTTCTATATATATATTTCTTTTTTTTTGAGTCAGTCTTACTGTGTTGCCCAGGCTGGAGTACAGTAGCACGCTCATGGCCACCGTGGCCTTGACCTGCTGGGCTCAGGTGATCCTTCTGCCTCAGCCTTCCTTGTAGCTGGAATTACAGGCACATGTCACCACGCCCGGCTAATTTTTTGATTTATCATAGAGATGAGGTCTCACCAAGTTGCCCAGGCTGGTCTTGAACCCTTGGGCTCAGGCAGTACTCTCACCTTGGCCTCTCAAATTGCTGGGATTATAGGCAATTATAAGTGAGCTGCTCTGCCTGGCCTTAAACATTGTTTTAAGGGTGAAGGAGGAGAAATCCTTTATATATAGTAAACTTGCAGTTATTTGTGCTCTTGGAAGACAGAGGAAGCCTAGATAATTTATATCTGTTTTTATTGCAATGCAAATCATATTCACATGCCTAGGAAAAGCTTGCCTGCTTGCCATGTTGACATGTTTGCCAAATATCAGGATTGACTGAGGTGTGTAGGGAGAAGGATTTGAGAAGTCTGGACAATTTTACTCCATGTTTCTCGAGAAAATAAGGACAGTACATTTATTTTGCTTTCTGAAGGTAGCTCTCTGTAATATTGTTTCGGGCCACAGAACCAAGCTAGTCTGCTGGGAGTCAGTTTCTTAGCTGTGTGACTTTGGGCAAGTTACTTAACCTCTTAGGTTCCCCTGAAAGATGGAGACAGTAGTGAGTGCCACTTCATGCACTGAATTAATATATGTAAAGCACTTAATGGACGGCACATAATAAATCCATTAGATGTATTGTTGCCAAGAGAGTACGTGTGACTCAGGGTACAGATATGTTTCCGTGAAGGAGTTTGAATTATAAAACTTAATTTTTCCTAAAGTCTGATATATAGTTGATTTTGAGTAGCCCCAAAAGTGGGTACTGAAATAATCAACAAAATTTCTGTGTTGGGTTATCTTTCCTGAGCACTCACTGCCTTCCTCAGGAAACATTTCTTCTGTCTCAGCTGAGTTGGAGTGACCACAGCTCTGGGAGCCAGGATAGAGCCAGTGGGACTGGTCTCGGGAAGCTTTCTGTGAGAGAAGGGTCTTGTTTCTCTTATAGGACACTTATTTGAACAGGCACTATCTCATTCCCGGGCATTTGAGTATTAAAAGAAGTAACGGCTGGGCTCAGCCTATAATCCCAGCACTTTGGGAGACCGAGGCGAGTGAATTGCCTGAGCCCGCGGGTTCCAGACCCACCCGAGCAACTTGGAGAGACCTCATCTCTACAATAAATAAAAAATTAGCCGGGCGTGGTAGTGCGCGCTTGTAGTTCCGGCTACTTGGAAGGCTGAGTCGGAAGGATCGCTGGAGCCCAGCAGGTCGAGGCTGCGGTGGCCGAGAGCATGCCACTGCACTCTAGTCTGGGTGACAGAGTGAGACTCCGACTCAAAAAAAAAAAAGTAACATCTATATAGGATTTGTTAGGATAGCAATTCATTCATTCAGCAAGTATTTCTCTAGGGTTCATTTGCAAGGCCTTCAAGGAGTTTGCAAAGACAATGTTTTCTTTTCCTGTATGAAGTAGGTCTCTAGCACTAACTGAGGGGAAACATCACAACAATGATTGCTTCCTTCTTCCTGCTACCTTTGAAAATGACTTGATTCTCTTAGAAATCTGGTGTATTTTATGATTGTCTGCTTCATACATTTAAAAAGTTTGCAATAATTTGTTTTGTAGGGAAAGATCAAGAGGAAAAAGTGGTAAATTCGCTCATCTTTCTTATTGATAAAAAGGCTATGTCTCTTAAAAGTAATTACCTGTGAATTTTGTTTTCTGAATAATTTAGTGAAATATCAATATGAATTTACTCATGTTGGCTTTTAAGACCTTATTAATAAAGATACTCTGCATCCATCCTTACAGGTCTGTCTTGTGTTTTGCAAATAAATCTATTCCTGGTAAGATGTATAAATCTTGAATTTTGTTTCTCAGTAATTTATGTGATTGAACCACACCCCCAACCCCAACCCCATAGTACATTCACATTTATGCTTCCATAGTATCTTATGCTAAGCCTGCTCTAGCACTTACCACTCACAAACTATAGTATCTCTGCCATTCTAAAGCATACATTTAAAAGAATACTTATTTTAACATCTCTGCAATTAAGATGCATCTTCCAGTTAACGGTATTCTAGAGTCAATAAAAGATGGTATTTGTTTGCTTATCTTGCCTCTTGCTTGATTATGAGTAGACTCCTTGAGGGCAGGAGCTGATATTCATTTTTTTGTTATCTCCATTTAGAACCCTAAATTTGGTGACTTACGGAGTAGTACTGTTTAGGATCGTATGAATAATTGTTAGTTGAAAGAGTTTCGTCAGGTCACTTTTGCAGGGGGAGATGTAAAAAGGAGGGTTTGGTAAATGCTGATGAGTAATTAAATGCTATTTTGACTTTGCCTTCCTCTGTACCCCTTCTCTTTCTCTTTTGATTGATTCTCTTCATTCTGATGCATACCTTACCAACAAGGCAAGTAAAGAAGTAAGAATACTATATTGCCACTTATAATAGGCTATTTTGGGTGAGCATCCTTTGGATATTACACAGTGCCAGTTCATCACTTTCCATTATGTAAATGAAGAAACAGGGAGGCATTGTGTTTAGAGGCATATAATTTAGTCTGAGATGGTAGAAGAAAGGCCAAATTTCCTGTTCAGGGCCTCTTAGCAAGTGTTTTATATTATTCTTTGTGCTTTAGAAGACTTCTCTTCTGAACAACTATTTTTTGGTTATTTTTATTAATTTAATATTGTTTATAAATAGCTCTGTGATTATGAGACTTCGGGTTTTTACATTCTTATTATAGTAAATACAATGTTTGCTTGAAAAGGTGGGGTTGGGCTGGTCTCCCTCTGTCTTGAGTCTGAGTAACCTAAAACATAGATTTAATTTTAGTACTAGAACAAAGTGCCTTGTGGATCTAGTTGTTTTCTTTAAATTAAGATTTTACATGTGGGTGATTAGAAAAGCCTCATCTAGCCGGGCTCGGTGGCTCAGCCTGTAATCCCGCACCTTGGGAGGCTGAGGTGAGTGGATTGCCTGAGCCCGCGGGTCCGAGACCCGCCTGGGCAGGCGAAACCTCATCTCTACAATAAATCAAAAATTAGCCGGGTGTGGTAGCGCACGCCTGTAGTTCCGGCTACTCGGAAGGCTGAGGTGGAAGGATCGCCGGAGCCCAGCAAGTCAAGGCTGCGGTGGCCGGAAGCGGCCACTGCACTCCAGTCTGGGCGATGGAGTGAGACGTCAACTCAAAAAAAAGAAAAAAAGAAAAGCCTCATCTAGGACCTTAGTTGGCATTTTTCTAGAAATGACTGCCGTGTAATTTTTTTTGTAGACTATTTTTTTAAGAGCCTGAGAAGATAGTACAGAAAGTTTCCATATATCTGGCACCCAGTTCCTCTATTAGTAACACCTTACATTGTGTGGTACCTTTGCTAGAATTAATGAACCAATATTGATATGTTGTTATTAGCTGAAGTCCATACTTTATTCACATTTCTGTAGTTTTTACCTGATGTCCTTTTTCTGTTCCAGGATCTCACTTTTGTTTTTTTTTTCTTTTTTGGAGTCTCACTCCGTTGCCCAGGCTGGCTTGCAGTGGCATACTCATGGCCACCCCAGCGGTGACCTGCTGGGCTCCAGCGATCCTTCCACCTTGGCCTTCCAAGTAGCCGGAAATGCAGACGCGTGCTATCACGCCCGGCTAATTTTTTGATTTAGTGTAGAGACGAGGTCTCGCCAAGTTGTCCGAGCTGGTCTCAAACCCTCAGGCTCAGGCAGTCCAGCCGCCTCAGCCTCCCAAGGTGCTGGGATTACAGGCTGAGCCACCGAGCCCAGCCAACCCAGACTGTTTTGAGGAGTACTCTTAGGTATTTTGTAGAATGCCTTTCTAGTGGAATTTGGTGTTTTTTCTCATGCCTGGTCTAGTGTTATGGAATTTAGGGAGGAAGACCATAGAGGTAAAGTACCATTTTTATCACATTATATCAAGGATACCTATTGTCAACATGACTTGCGGCCCTTGATGCCGATCACCTGAATGAGGTAATGCTTGTCTGGTTTTACTATAAAGTTAACCCTCCCACCCCCACCCCATGTGTATTACTTGGAAGGAAGTTGTTCCATGAGCCCACACTTAAGGAGTGGGGGTGCTTTGTAATTTTGGATAAACATATTTAAACAGTGGAGCTTTAGTCTAAAAATTTACCTGGAGTTAGGTAACAAAACATGGCGATTTAAAATAAGACACAAAAAAATGTGCCTGCATTGAGACGTCTGGTTTAGCAAAATTTTCAAGCTGTTTTTCATGTTCAGTGTTTCAACCTTTGTTACTGTTACTGCATGGCAGCTGTTAAATATTCCTCTATTTTATGCCATCTAATTGATTGTTGAAAAAAAATGTAATGGAAATGTGGAAGATCATTACTCAAAAACTCTTGAATAACATTTGTTAATATTTTGATCCACATCTATTGCTTTTCTGCCCCTGTTCTGTACATATTATTTCTAAAATTGAGCACTTAGTTGATATGTAAATGTGATTAGAGACCAGAACAGTTTGGGACCCAAAATGATCAAGGGAAAGTACCTTGTTGGAAACCCCCATGACAATAAAACTCTCGTTGTAGTTCCCATTTGTATGTTTCAATTATAAGGCTTATTTTAAAATTAGGTTATAATTTCCATTGTAGATTCTCAATTTCATAGTTTTGTAACTGTCATATAAACTTGATTGTAAACATAGACCTTATTTGAACAGTTTAAGAGGATTATCCAGCTTGCAGGGTAAAAAATTTTACGTTTAGTTTTACATTTTAAGTTGAGAAATTGTGAAGATAGCTTTGGTTCTAAAGGTGAATTTTACAACTTTTTCCTAATGATTCTCCAGATTTTCTACAGTGAAGATGTATTATTTTACTCCAGAATAAAAAGTTGTTGTCAGTGTTGGTTCATCCTGGAGGTCCCGAGAGAGACTCACATCCAGGTCTCTGTCCTAGCTTTGGTGTCCCTTGGCTTGAAGACACATCACTCCAGTCTCTGCCTCCACCTTCATGTGACCTTCCCCTCTGGGTTTTTTCCGTATCAGATTTCCCTCTCCTTTCTCTCTTTTTTTTCCCTCCTGCCCCCTCTCCATTCTCTTAAAAAGAAAATAGTCGTTGGATTTAGGTCTAGGGTGATCTCAACTTAATTACAACTGTAAAGACCCTATTTCCAAGGTAATACTCACAGGTTAGGAGTTAGATGTATCTTTTTGGGTGTCACTATTCAGTTCGCTTCAGTGAGTCAGTCTCTTCCTGAAATTAATAATAAGCACTATGAAAGTATTTTTACTAAATGGAATAATAGTTATAGAATCTGATCTATATTATATGCATCTAAATGTGATGCAGAATTTAGTTACATATTTACTTTCTCTTCATGTGGTTTGCAATTGATGTGGCATTCTTTTTACTATGAAATTAGGCTGAACACACATAGATAAGCTATAATTTGTGACTTTAAATGGTGTGAGCAAGGTCTTAAATTCTGAGAACATGTATCATTTAGCTCTTGACTTTTTAAACTTACATACTTGGGTATTTTTGTAAGATGAATGTTTATGTGTATGGTTCCTTTTGATATGAATCATGCTTGTCTTCACGTAAAAGAGTTTCAATTTATCCAGTGATCTAGTCTGATTTACATTTGTGTGCTGTAAAATGGGATTTTATAAAAACTGCTGAGAATTGTTGGGTGGATGAATCAGGTTAAATAGAAGTAAGAAGGATGGGTCCTTGGTGTGAATAGGCTGCCACTTCCAGGCTTGCATTGGAGGGAAACTCCAGTGAGAGCATCTCTTCTCCTTTCCCATTTTGAGATGAAGGCCATGAGGAATTCAGTTCTTTGTATTAGGAAAATAAAATAGTGATATAGGCTTAAAGTTGATTTTTGCATTTGTGCTGTAGATCCGTATGTCTCCATGTAAGCTCCACAAGTGCCAGAACCAGACCAGTTTTATTCTTTTTTTTTTATAATCAGTATTTTTTATTATGATATTGTGGGGTACAGTTAAGGGTTAGGTATACACATATGCTTTGTTCAGGCACCCTTGTTGATAAGAGGTGTCTCCCCGCAGTTTTATTCTTTTTTTTTTTTTGAGTTGGAGTCTCACTCTGTCGCCCAGACTGGAGTGCGTTGGCCGCTCCCGGCCACCGCAGCCTCGACCTGCTGGGCTCCGGCGATCCTTCCGCCTCAGCCTTCCAAGCAGCTGGAACTACAGGCGCGCGCTACCACGCCCGGCTGATTTTTTGAATTATTGCAGAGATGAGGTCTCGCCAAGTTGCCTGGGCGGGTCTCGAACCCGCAGGCTCAGGCAGTCCACTCACCTCAGCCTCCCAAGGCACGGGATTACAGGCTGAGCCTCCGAGCCCGGCCGCAGTTTTATTCTTATTCAGGACTATATATCCTAGCTTCTGGGTACTGAGTACACAACAAATATTTGTTAAATGAACGAACTTAGTATGTCACAAACACTCTTGAAATGCATACATAAAGACTTATCTCATTCTTTTTTTTTTTTTTTTTGAGTTGGAGTCTCACTCTGTCGCCCAGACTGGAGTGCAGTGGCCACTCCCAGCCACTGCAGCCTCGACCTGCTGGGCTCCGGTGATTCTTCCGCCTCAGCCTTCCAAGTAGCTGGAACTACAGGCGCACGCTACCATGCCTGGCTAATTTTTGATTTATTATAGAGATGAGGTCTCGCCAAGTTGCCCAGACGGGTCTCAAACCCGCGGGCTCAGGCAATCCACTCACCTCAGCCTCCCAAGGCGCGGAATTACAGGCTGAGCCACCGAGCTCGGCTATCTCATTCTTTTTAGTGTCTGTTTACTATTCTGCGGTGGATGTACTATAATTCATTTAACCAGTCCCCTGTTTCCCTGTTATGTTCTGGTTCATTAACATCCCTTTTCAGTCTCAGTTTATCAATAAATTATATGGTCACCCTGTTTAATCTATTGATTCTTTAGTTTCTTTGTAAAGTAGACACGGAACAGTGCCTGGTATGCAGCAAATGCCAGAGGGGTATTTGCAGTCACTGTTGGTATAATAATTATTTGACTTATTCATGCTATCTGCTTATCTTTTCCTCCCTGAAATACTTTCTTCTCTTAGACTCCTGGCCACCATTTTTTCTTTGTTCTCGTTCTACTATTTTTGCTGCTCCTTCTCAGTTTTCTTCCTTTTTTAGATTGGAAAATATAGTGTATTTAGAAAGTAAATTTGGGGGGGGGAGAGATAGAGATAGATTCAGAGAGAGAGAGAGAGAGAGAGAGGGGTAGAGAGGTAGAGATAGAGATAGATTTACCTCCTCAAGGCAGAGGAGGTGTCCATAACTCAAAGAATACATGATCTGGCCAGTGCTTAACAAAACAATGGCCCTTTCTCAGTTTTCTTGCCTGGATCTCCCTCATATTTTTTACCTCTCAACACCAGAGTGCCCCAGGTCATGGTCCCTATTCTTTTCTCTTTCTGTCTGTTGTAGTCTTATGACTTAATACTATCCATCTGCTGCTGACTTCAACCCCATCTTTATAGTGAGTTCCAAACTCGTTCTCTACTAGGTGTCTCCTAAGTAATCTAGCAGAACAAATGTTCAGAAACACTCTATTCTTGCCTCCATTCCCTACCCCAACTAGCCTATCCCAGCCCAAGAAATGGCGCCACCATTCTTTCAGTTAATTAGGCAAAAAAACTTGGCATCTTCCTTGAGTCCTTTCTGACAGATTATGTATCCACACCCAGCCCATAAGCAAATCTTAATGGCTCTCTTTTGGAAACACACACAGATCTGGCCACTTTTCACCTTTCCTCCTGCCACTCTTGTTCAAGCTGTCCTTTTCTCTTCATGATTTATTGTAATAGCTTCTTGCGGGTTTTTAAAAATTTAATTTAATTAATTAATTTTTTTACAGAGAGGGTCTTGCTTTGTCACCCAGACTGGAGTGCAGTGGTATGATCATAGCTCACTGCAGCCTTGAACTCCCAGTCTCAAAGGATCCTCCTGCCTCAGTCTCCCGAATAGCTGGGACTGTAGGTGTAACCACCACTCCTGGCTAATTTTTTT
The DNA here is from genome assembly GCA_963574415.1 of Tarsius wallacei. Lineage (NCBI taxonomy): Eukaryota > Metazoa > Chordata > Mammalia > Primates > Tarsiidae > Tarsius > Tarsius wallacei. The sequence goes on from CAUYQG010148929.1 coordinate 16,334, forward strand.
CATTTTTTTTGTAGAGACAGGCTTTGCTGTGTTGCCCAGGCTGGTCTTTAACTCCTGGCCTCAAATGATCCTCCCTCTCTGGCCTCCCAAAGCGGTGGAATGCCAGGCTACTTAATTCCTATAATTAAGTAAATCCTGGGTGCCACTGCACCCAGCCTGCAATAGCTTGGTACATAGTCTCTTCGCCTCCACCCATGACCACCTCCCTATAATTCAGTTTTCCCACAGCATCAATGTTACTTTTAATAAGAAAGTTGAAACATTATACTCCTCTTCCTCAAACCCTCCAGTGGTTTTCATTTCACTTTGGATAAAATCCAGAGTCCTCACTGTGGCCTACAAGGCTCTGCCTGCCTCCCTGTTGATTTTCTGAACTCATTAACTGCTCTCCCTACTGTTTGTCCTGTCGTAGCCACACTGGCCGCCTTGTTGTTGCTCCGATGTTGTTCACATACTTGCACCTCACTGCCTTTAGCTTAATGTTCCCTTTGCTTGGAATGACCTACCCTGAGATCACAGCATGCAGGACTCCCTCCGTTGATCTAGGATTTCCTTCTCCAGTGTCATGTCGTCGGTGTTGCCTTCTCTGGCCATCTTACACAATGCCACATCCTCCCCTCTCACTCCTGCTATTGCCAGTCCCTTCATTTTTCTTGAGTTCACAACACCTTTTTGCTTGTTGTTGGTGGTCAACCTTTCAAGAAATCACAAGTCCTGTGAGAACTTGGCATTGATCCTTAAATCCTGACACAATGCCTGGCCCATAGTCAGTGCTCAGTGAATGTTTGTAGGTTGAGTGGGTTGGCGAGTGAACTTAAGGAAGATGCATATGGAGGTTTTTGCAGTTTAGTAGAACGTGGGCTGTGAGAATCCCTTCCTTATGATTCCAGTCATTCTTCTACAGACTAGCCTCTGCTCTAGGAGAGATGAGAAGTGAAATTGAGGTTAGGTTATTGGTAGGGAACAGCGGAAGAGGGGAAATGAAATGAAAACAGAAGTAACAACCCAGACTCTGGGAAGCAAAATTTCCAGGTAGAAGCGAGTGAGTTACTATTTGCTCACAGGACAGTCTTTTGTTTCTAAGTTTGGGAAGGAAGAGAACCAGTTTTTAAATACCCACGTTGACCTAAACAGTGTACTGAGTACTTTACAATAACATTAAATCTTCACAGTAGCCCTTTCCAAAACAATTATTTTTGTTCATGTTATAGGTGAGGAAATGGAGACTTAAGAGATTAAATATTCTCCTAAGGTCATATAACAATTAAGGGGGGATAGGTCTGACCAGCTCCCAAATTCATGCTCTTTTCTATACTTCATAATACTGGAAGGGGGAGTCTGTGTACAGTGATTTGTATTTCATATGGGGCTATAAAGTTTACAGAAAGCTTTCATGTATCATTATTTGTTTTTGAGTCAGGGTCTCACACTGCCACTAGGCTGGAGTACAGTGGCATGCTCATGGTTCCCCACAGCCTTCACCTCCTGAACTGAGGCAGTCCTTCCTCCTTGGCTTCCCAAGTAGGTGGGACTACAGATGCCCACCACCACAACCTGATAACTTATTTATATTTTTATTTTTTTGAGTTGGAGTCTCACTCTGTCGCCTAGACTGGAGTGTAGTGGCATACTCCTGGCCACCGCAGCCTCGACCTGCTGGGCTCCGGCAATCCTTCCGCCTCAGCCTTCCAAGTAGCTGGAACTACAGGCGCGCGCTACCACGCCCGGCTAGTTTTTGATTTATTGTAGAGATGAGGTCTCGCCAACTTGCCCAGGTGGGTCTTGAACCCGCAGGCTCAGGCAGTCCGCTCACCTTGGCCTCCCAAAGTGCTGGGATTACAGGCTGAGCCACCAAGTCCAGCCTTATTTTTATTTTTATTTCTTATAGCAGCAAGATCTCGCTATGTTGCCCAGGCTGATCTCAAACTCCTGGGCTGAAGCAGTCCACCTGCCTTGGCTGGGATTGAGATGTGAGCCCCCACACCTGGCCAATTTTCACATATCTTATTTGACTCTTTGTAACAAACTTTTGAAAGTAGCTGTAAGCCGGGCTTGGTGACTCAGCCTGTAATCCCGCACTTTGGGAGGCTGCGGTGAGTGGATTGCCTGAGCCCGTGGATTTGAGACCCGCCTGGGCAACTTGGCGAGACCTCATCTCTACAATAAATCAAAAAATTAGCTGGGCGTGGTAGCGCACACCTGTAGTTCCAGCTACTTGGAAGGCTGAGGCAGAAGGATCGCCTGAGCCCAGCAGGCCGTGGCTGCGGTGACCGGGAGTGTGCCACTGCACTCCAGTCTGGTTGACAGAGTGAGACTCCAACTCAAAAAAAAAAAAACAAAACAGAAAGTAGCTATCACCTGAACTTTGCAGGTGATTAAGCCTGCTCAGTGATGAGTGACTTGCTACAAATCCTATAGCCACGGAGAAGCAGAGCTAGGGCTTTGAGCACATCGTCCTCAAAAACTGATATTCTTTCTGTATACCACCAATTTAAAACAAAAATTCTTGATGGCACCTATAAATTATATTTGAAACATTGTAGGCACTAATTTTCATAATAAAATTATGAGCTGGGAAGAGTCTTGAGAGATCACGAAGAGCAAACTCATTTGTAGCCAAAAGCCAAGAAAGAGGCTTTTTCTTTTTTTTTTTTTTTTTTTTTGAGTTGGAGTCTCTGTCACCCAGTCTGGAGTGCAGTGGCTGCTCCCGGCCACTGCAGCCTCGACCCACTGGGCTCCGGCGATCCTTCAGCCTTAGCCTTCCGAGTAGCCTGAATTACAGGCACGCACTACCATGCCCGGCTGATTTTTTTTTTTTTGATTTATTGTAGAGATGAGGTCTCGCCAAGTTGCCCAGGCAGGTCTCGAACCCGCAGGCTCAGGCAATCCACTCACCTCAGCTTCCCAAAGCGTGGGATTACAGGCTGAGCCACTGAGCCCGGCTGAAAGAGGCTTTTTCATCTGGGACTTTCACTTAGTTGCTGGGAGAGCTGGGACTAGAACCTAGCTATTATTACAAAGGGCTTATATTTAATCTGTCTGGGTCCTCCAGGACTCTTGTGTTCTCTTTCTCATTCACATATTTCGAATTATCAAAAGCTACAAAAAAAATTATTCCTCCCACCCATGTCGCCCAGCAACCTAGTTCTTTCCACATGTAATAGAAGTTAATCAGCTTCTTGTGTGTCTTTCCAGAGATATTGTATGCACATAAAACAAATATGTAAACTGTGTGTATTTATTTAACAACATATCTCGCAGGTTACTCCAAATTAGTACATGAAGTCATTCCTTTTTAAATGGCTGTATTCATGTTTAGTGAACATTTCATAATTTAACTAATCAATTGCTGAGGGACATTTTAAGTTGTTTCCAGTCTTTGAAATTAAAGACAATTCAGTAGTGAACAGTCTTGCATATGTTATTTCTTACATGTGCAGATATGTCAATAGTGTTATTTTAGAAGTGAGATTGCTGGGCCAGTTTTTGTTGTTGATATACTTAGGCCTTTATTCTTACATAAAAATGGAGTGTTTTCACATTGACTGAAATTGCTTTTGTCTCTTCTATTTGACCATAACAGTTTATAATTTAAAAAATAGTCACTTATTTTTTGTGTATGTGTTGGAGTCTCACTCTGTTGTCCAGGCTAGAGTGCTGTGGCATGCTGATAGCCACTACAGTCTCAACCTGCTGGACTCAGGCAATCCTTCTGCCTCAGCCTCCCAAGTAGCTGGAACTACAGGCACATGCCACCATGCCAAGCTAATTTTTTTGATTTATCGTAGAGATGAGGTCTCACCAAGGTGCCCAGGCTGGTCTCGAACCTGTGGGCTCAGGCAATCCTCTGACCTCGACCTACCAAAATGCTGGGATTATAGGTGTGAGCCACTGTGTCTGCCCCCCCCCCCCATTACTTATTTTAAAGGGTGACAGGATTTATTTATTTTGTTTCTTTTTTTGTTTGAGTCAGAGTCTCACTCTGTCACCCAGGCTGGAGTGCAGTGGCACACTCATAGCCACTGCAGCCTCAGCCTGCTGGGCTCAGGCAATCCTTCCATCTCAGCCTTTCAAGAAGTTGAAACTCAGGCATGTGCCACCATGCCCAGCTAATTTTTTGACATATTGTAGAGATGAGGTCTCACCAAGTTGCCCAGACTGGTCTTGAACCCTTGGGCTCAGGCGGTCCTCTCACGTCAGCCTCCCAAAGTGCTGGGTTTACAGGCATGAACCACTGTGCCTGGCCAGGATTTATTATTTAACCTGGTACAGGCTATGTGCTTGGATGTTAATATGCAGGTTAAAGGAAGTATAATGGAAGGAGTATTGTATTGGAGTTAGACTAGATTTGAATCTCAGTTCCACCAGCCTACTGACTTTGAGACTTTTGGCAGGTTATCTAATGCTGAGCCTCAGTGGTCTCTCCTGTAAAATGGGAACAATAATAGCAGCTATACAAATATAATTGTCTAGAACTACTGTATTTCATCAATTCTAAAGCACACATTTCTCCCTTACATTTTAGTATATCTGAAGTTGAGATTTCGTAGTCAATATTTTGTAATCAAAGACATGATATAGGTGTATTGGTAATTTTTTTGCATATAAAATAATGATGGTCTTACAATCAGTGGCATGTTAGATTTGATGGAAAAGGCTAAATTATCATACCAGGAAAAGTGAACTGTGCTAGGACGTGGTATAGGCAGAGGAAGTTCACTGTGATGGAGGAAGCCCAGGACTGGAGTGGGTAGATGGTATGAAAGAGAGGTAGGTGTGGCAGTGGAAGTTTCATTCTAGACCACAGTCAGCACAGTAGAACCACCACTTGGGGGGAGGATGGTACAGCTGGTCCAAGGAGCACAGGGGCTGGTGTAACCTAGAAGTCTGAGTATGTGGAAGTTGGAATTTTGGAGAATTATGGTGGGTAACAGGAGTTTGACCCAGGGTTGCGATTTAAGAGCCGTGTGCTCATTTATGGCAGGAAGACTGTTAAGAATGGTGTTACTGGAGAAAACATTTGCAGATCATGTTTCTGATAAGGGCTTATATTCAAAATATATAAAGTACTTTTACATCCAACAATAAGAAGACAACACAATTTGAAAATGGGCAACAATTTGAAGAGATATTTATGCAAAAAAGATATATAAATGGCCAGTAAGCACAAAAGATACTCAACATCCCATAGGGAAATACAAATCAAAACTGCAATGAGGTACTATTTTACACCCACTAGGATGGTTGTAATAGAAAAGACAGACGTTTAATAACAGGTGTAGTGAGGATACTGAGAAATCAGAGCCCACAAACACTGTAGTGGGAATGTAAAATGGCACTGTGGAAAACCAGCAGTTCTTCAAAAAGTTAAACGGTTTCTGTATGATCAGCAATTCTACTAGATATGTTCTCAAGAAAAATGAAGATAAATGTCCACCCAAAAGCTTGTATATGAATATCCATAGCAGCATTGATCACAATAGCCCCAAAGTAGAAACAACCCAACTGTCTATCAACTGGTAAGTGGATAAACACAGAATGTTATATCTATACAGTGGCATCCCACAAATAGGAATGAGGAGTAAAGTACAGTTACATGCCACAGCATGCTTTAACCTCGAAAACATGGGAGTGGAAGAAGCCAGGTACAAAAGACCACATATGGGATGATTCCATTTATATGAAATGTCCAGAACAGGCAAGCCTATAGAGACAGGAAGTAGATGGGTGGTTTAGTGGCTCTAGGGCTGGGAGGGGACAAGGGAAATGGGGAATGACTACTAGTGAGTACGGGACTCCTTTTTGGGATGGTGGACATATTCTGGAATTAGATCATTGTGATGGTTTCACAACTTTGTGGATGACTGAAAACCAGTGATTAGTATATTCTGAGTGAAATTTATGGCATGTGAATTATATCCCAATAATGTTCTTAAAAACAAATGATGAAATGAGACCCTGGTTCTAGGAAGGGCCTAGATTACTTAGGAGATTATCAGTATAAGAAAAGAGCAGGGTGGAAACAGCCTAATTATAAGAGCTCATGTTGAAGCTGACACCTGTGTAGACTGGGAAAGTCAAGGAGAGGGAGGAAAAATGATACTATTGGGGTTTGGGAATAAAACAGAAGCACTTTTCAGTATTGTAGTATTGTGTCCAGGTCAGGTGAGTCACAGAGCTATCAATACTGAGACGATGTGCTTTGTCTGTAGTGGTCCTGAGGTCTGTGATGTGGCTGAGCTTCAGAAAGAACCTAGGGGACCCCAGTGTGGGAAGGACCCCTGTAGGGAGAAGGAGGGGATACTGAGGTAGGGCCCAGGCGAAGCCTGGACAGTTGTGTGCCCCTAGAGGTCAGGGACTGTCTTGTTCATTGAAAGTAATGTCAGTATTATGCTGTTTAGGCAGCTGTGGTCCACATGAAATAGAGATAAGGAAGGCTAACTTCACTAAGGTAGTAGCTAGGATAAAGGTAGATGGGTACATTCCCTAGGCGTGCAAGGGTCAGTCAAGGCAAAAACTGAAAGACACAAGAAAGATTTGTATCTTGGTGTGAAAGAGAATGTAATGGGATTTACTCAAATCTCCCTTGGGGATGGTGTGAAGAATTTATTAATATCCACATATTATGTACAACTAGGCTCTTATAAAGAGCCCTCTCAGTTTATTAATTCTGTGTGTGCCAGTTATCATTGTGCTTTTATAAAATTGTTAAATCTTATCCTTAAAACTTCATTTAGGCTTTATATGTTGTCTGTTGAAATAATACAATAACATGGAGTAGGCGATATAGACATGAAGACAGCCAAATATTTAGTAGTTCAAGGGAAATAAACTTTATCATGCTACATGAAATAGGTCACTGGCTTATGTTGCTCAGTGGCTTCTAAATATTATGCCAACTCTAAAGGATAAATATGAGGTAATGTAGGTAGTATCTAAGTTAAGCTTTTCTCACAAGTGGTTTGTATATATGAATAGTAGATAAATATGTAGGTATGTAGGCAGTATCTGAGTTAAAGCTTGTCTTACCTACAATGATTTGCATATGTGTATAGTGGCCGGAGCCATGGCAGGGCCCCTTCCCTCTCGTTGATGGTGTTTAAACTCACTTCTCTGGCATTCAAAACTAAACATTTCTGTGTGATGCTGTCCAGCCAACAGGTTAGTTTTATAAGTTGTAGTAGGGTTGTGGAGGGAGGGGAAGAAAGAAAGAGGAAAGCCCTTCTCTCTTCTTTCCCTGTAAAACCTGTGTGTTTGGAAGGATACAAACTACACGGAATAAGCTCAAGTGACCTTCAGGGAACTGGCATCACAACACAGTGGTTTATCCCCTCGAATGGTTTTTCCTTCACAGCATTTGGAGCTTTTCTTTTTCTCTTTCATGTGTGCCCGAATGCTACTAAGAATTCATTTTGCTTTTTAAAGAGCAAGCATTGGTTGACAGGTGGGGTGAGTTGTCTCCTACCACACACTGCACTGTCATCAAGACTGATAACATAGTTGACTCTTCCTCATGGGCAGAACTGCCTGATACTACTTACACGTGAACTTTCTTCAACCAAATGCTGATGGGAAATACAGTGTTCACAGAATGCAAAACTCACGTATGTGGAGGCTTGCTTTTCCTCTATGAAGGGCTGACTATGGGATTTGAGAGTGCCCGGAGTTTGGTATAGGAGGAGGTCTTGGAGCCATCCAGTGAATGCCGAGGGATGACTGTACTCTACCTGGTGCCTCTGGTGATATCTAGCTTTCCTGAGGGTTTTAATTTGGGAAAACTGGGAAGAGAGGTTGGTGTTTTTGTATCTAGAACGTTTTCAGATGGAGACTAAAGCCAGGGAAGAGTGTGGTAGTGAAGAGTTAGGGCAGGATCAGGAGGCAGGGTGTTCAAGGTGTGCCCCAAAGATAAGCTTTTCCTCCTTAAAATCTTGCTTAGGGCTAACTTAGAACTTGGGGCTGATATTGGCCAGGACCATAGTCAGTAGTAGCTTTTGTGGTCTGGCCTATGGGCAGAACCACAAGTTAGAAAACCATTTTCCTAGGAAAATGGGCATCAAATAACTGACTTACAATCACACTTTTGTGATAGAAACCAGTTTGTAAGTTGACTTTGTACTTACTTTTGCTGATATTTAACAGGCCCATTCACTTGCAACTAAATACTATACATGAAGTACATGTATCTTAGCTGAAATTGCACAAAAGGCAAATCAAAAGTACGTGGCTGCTTTAGATAGTCTGAGACCATTGGCAGCATTGACTGAAGGGCTCATTAAGTTCTGTTAAAAAGAAACAAAGAGGATTACTGGGTTTATTGTAGCTTTTATTATTGTGCATTAGTGTTCTGGGGGAGAAATTATAGAGACACCTGTAATTATACTTGTTAGGTTAAAGGAAATACTAATTTCAGTCTGGTAAGATCTGTACTTGAGTGAAGGAATATCAGACATATTGGAAACATTTGACATAAAAATAAGGGAGGGTGGTGCAGGGAACAAAGGTTCTCTGTGACTTGACAGCTGCTGTTAAAAAGTGACACAGGGAAGAGCCCAGCTCTGGCTCACAGCTGCCTGAAGTTGGTGCAGTCTTCTCTAGTGTTACCAGAGGAATTTGCACTGCTCTTGTTTTAGAAAATAGAGGCTAGAAAATAGCTAGCTAGCTGGGTTCCTGTTGCACTTGGGGAAATTGATTCCTCACTCCCCATTACAGATATTCCCAACAGCCGATATTTTGAGATTCTAACTACGTGCAGGGCACGTTGCTTAACTAAGAAAGTTCTAGAAACCCTGAGCTAGGCCTTGGGCACATCAAATCTAGTTTTATATGGTCTGGGACATATGTAGCAGAGTTTTAACTGGAACTCTTATTTCATTTAAGCTTCAGTAGCAACCCCAAAGACTGAGAATAAAACAGTAGGTACCAAGTTATCCTCATGTTGCAAGGACTTGCACCTGGCGTAGCCTTAAACTGGTTTTGCACACTCAGCCCATACCTACCTCCAGGGAACTGAAGTGTTGTGAGCTAAGGGTTCTGGGGCCAGGATGTTTTTGGAGAGAGCTGTTCGTGTTTTGGTATGTTCTCTGTCCTTTCCTGCTTCCACACAGCGGAGAAGAGGAGAAGGATGCTTCTCCTTAAGTTTCTTTCATGTAAGCTAAATGATGGAGAAAGTTCCGTTAGGGTCATTTTGAGAACTTGCCTTGTGTCCCTGGAGTTTGGGGCACATGGGTTTAGTATGCAAGTCTGTGGTTCGGTAGCCTTAAGGCAGCAGTGCACAGAGAAGAGGGTTGTGTATTACCACTCTGTGCTTGGAAAGACATTAGTGTTTCCTTGAGCTTCAGGTAGAACTGGCTTAAAGCCATCTAGAAAGGAACTCTGTAGCTGGTTACGGTGGCTCATTCCAGCTCTTTAGGAGGCAGAGGCGAGAAGATTGCCTGAGCCCAGGGGTTTGAGACCAGCTTGAGCAACTTGGTGAGACCTCCTCTCTACAATAAATCAAAAAATTAGCTGGGTGTGGTGGTGTGCACCTGTGATTCCAGCTACTTGGAAGGCAGAGACGGAAGGATCACCTGAGCCCAGCAGGTTGAGGCTATGGTGGCCATGAGTGTGCCCCTGCACTCCAGTGTGGGTGACAGACTGAGACTCGAACTCCAAAAAAAAAGGGGTGGGGGGACTCTGCATGAACTGTGGAAGCCCCAGTGATTAAGGGTCGGAGCTGTAAACAACCAGGTCTTACTCAAAGCCTGGGAATTGTATGTGGAGGGTAGAAACCCACAGGCTCTCCTGAGAATGTTGCATGAACATCAGATTTCATTGATGTGGCCTTTTGAGGCTCCATCCCATCTCACTTCTTTTCCCACTCTGAAGGAGCCAGAGACAGCCTTGTTGAGGGTAGAAGAGATGCAGAGACACAGGGGTGGGGTGGTGGTGGTGGTGTCATCCCATCCCCCACTCCTGCCTGATTGCTGTATTCTCAGCTCGATCTAGGAAGAGGAATTTAGGCGAGTGTTGATTAGTGCAATTGAGACAATTATTGAAATTACAGTTTTCTTGGGGTGGAAGAATATTTATAATCAAAGAATGATTGGAAAAAATTGAGACTAGCCTTAGATTTTCATTCAGGAGCAAGGAAAACCTTGCCTGCAGAAGGACTTGGAAGGAAAGGTTTATGCTTATACCCTGCTGAGTTTAGCTCATCATTTATTCCTTCATTCATGTATACACACAAATATACATAAAGGTGAAGAGATAAGCAATTGCAAAAGGAAATTGTAAGTGTTAATTACATAATATACATTAAACTTGGTATACATGTTTTCCAAGTCACAAACCTTTTGAGACAGGATTCCATTCTATCTCCCGGGCTGCAGTACAGTGGCACGATTACAGCTCACCACCACCCCTTGAGCCTCGAACTCCTGGGCTGAAGTGATCCTCCTGCTTCAGTCTCCCAAGTAGCGGGAACTACAGGCATGCACCCCCACATGTGGCTAATTTTTCTATTTTTTTTGAAGACAGGGTCTCACTTTGTTGCCCAGACTGGTTTCAAACTCTTAGCCCCAAGTAGTCCTCCCGCCTTGGCCTCCCTAAGTGGTAAGAGCCACTACACCTGGCTCCAAAGCCTCAACTTTTATCAAAAAGACAGAATATTTGAAGTTGGGGAAAATCCAGACTTACCTTAATGGTAAGATGATATTACGATTGCTGTTTTTGTTTTCTTTTTTTTTCTTTTTTGGTTGGAGTGTTGAAGGCATTGCAAAAGAAGGAGATGGGATTTGGGCTTGATTATAATTATAATTATTAATACCCTTAGGGGTGTCATCTCCTGGACTTTGTACTCCACATGTGCTATTTTACTTTTCACAACGATCCTGCAGTTAGTGTGATTTTCACCTCATAGACTAGGAAGCTGAGGTTCTAACAGGTTAAATGAGCTGCTCTAGTTTCCCACAGGTGGTACAACTGATAGCGCTGTGTCCAGGGCTGTGTGTCAGGCACACCGGCATACAGTGGCAAGACAGGGATGGGGCAGTCAGCCGGCGCTCCTGGCCTGGAAAAGAAGGGTGCACGGCCATCACTGGGCCTCCTCCCACCCCCAGGAGTGGGGGCAGTTCTTGCATCTGTTCTCTGAGAGGTTTTTCCTTTTCCCTCATCCTTCGCTGTTGGAATGTGCCCTCCTTAAACTAGCCCTGTTCTCACCCATTTTTATCAGTGTACCCAAGGACTCGAGCATCCAGCGAGTAGGACGGCACCTGGACCTGCACATTGGGCTCCCCAGCTCCAGAGCCCACGCGTGCACTTTCTTCCCGTTGTGCTGGCTCCAGTGAGCACCACAGAAATGCCTCTATTGATGGAACACAGGCCCTTATATGAGCTCATATTTTGCTTTATTTTATCTTAATTTTTAAGACTGTGTGTGTTTTGTAGATAGAAGTAACTTGAGGGAAATGCTGTCTTAAAACTGGAAGGGAGCAGAGAATGACACGTTTTGCATTGAGCTTGTTTCCCCGACTTGATTTCTTTGTGGGGTGTGGGGCAGAGGGAGCTCTGAGCTCAAGAAGGGAACTCTGAGCTCTTAGCAGGAACTCAAGAAGGAGACGAAACGGATGTGAACATTTGTCAGTCTTTTTTTTTTTTCATTTTAGAGACCAATAAGAGAATTTTAAAAAATTGAAATTTTATTAAGTGGCAATGGTTCTAGAACTCCAGCATAGGGCAGACCTGGATTTAAATTATAGTGACACTGTCTATTAGTTGGGCACCCTTGAAGAAGTAACATGATTCTGTACCTCATTTTTTAAAAGGCTGTAAAAAGGAGTATCTATTGAAAGGGTCATTGGGAGAATTAAAGGAGAAGGTAATATTTATGAAGTAATAAAAGGTAATGTTATCATATGCCTGTCACATGGTAAGTGTGCCATCACTGGTCACTGCCATAATTGTGACTGAGGATATTTCACCTTTCAATGAGGATGAGTGTGGATGAGTGTGAGTGTGAGTGTAAGTGGACCTTACACCCAGAGAGACAGAGGAGTAAAGTGGAAGGAGCCTTGGCCACAGAGCCTGGGATCAGTTTCGGTGCTGGATCTGTGGGGATTTGAAGTTTAAGCACTGGACAGATCCCTTCACCTCTGTGACGAAGTCCCTGCCCTCATGTAACTTAGATTCTGATTGGAGGGGAGGAGAATGGACAATAAAAGTACAAAATAAAAATTAAGATATATATGTTACTGAAGGAGAGAGGGAAGGAGGGAGCCAGAGAGAGGAAAAAAAAAACAAAACTGGAAAATGCTCTGAGCAAGAAAAAATATCAGACTTTTAGGTGATTTGGTTTTGAATAGAGTGAGGTGAAAGCTCAGGGCTAAAATAAGCATCCCTGATTCTTTCCTTTTGTGCTACTACCAGAATAAAATGAAAATTGTCAGGCATATGCAGAAGTACAGAGCGAGAACATACACACATTATCCTTTTTAACAAGGTTTCCCACGTTTGTTTGTTTAGTCTGCTTCCTTTTCCCCTTTCTCTCCTCTCTGTTCCCTTCCCCTTTCTCCACCCTTTGGTTTTAGAAGACTCCTAAGGCTGCCATGTTATTTGTTGACAACTCCCCAGTGATGCCCTAGATTTAGCCTAGTATCCTTTCTATATGCACAAGCAGTAGACTTAACCCAGAATGCTAGAGTCACTGAGATTCCCATCATCTCCAGTAAATTTCCAGTCTCAGTATGTAGACCAGGCGCCACTCTGTGGCAGTGTTTGGGAACTGCACTTTCACCAGTAGCTGGGTATCTGGGGAAAGTGAGCTGTTCCCTCCTGCCCTCTGAATGCGGAAGGTGACTCCTCCTCCTCCCCCTCCTCCCTCTTCGCCCCCTCCTCCCTCTCCCCCTTTCCTCCTTCCCCTCCTCCCCTTCCTCCTTCTCCTTTTTGTCTGTAACCTATTTTCTTTGAATGGGGAGGTAACTGAGATGGCAATTCTCTGAGGCCAACCAGAGCTCCTGCTGTGCAGTCTAATGGCATGTCACCAGAAATATCCTGCTTAACCCGGCATAATACTTTTTTGTTATTAAGTGCTTCTGACAACCTTACCTATACCTGATTTTTATCAGGGGAAATGGCTCTGAGTGGGATAACTTCTCTAATCCTAAACGTTTTTCCATGTCTCCTGACAACCTTAAATTAAAGAGACTGAAGTCCATTTGCCCTTCCTGCTACCTGGAAGGTGTCCTGCCTTTCATCTGACTCAGATCTTTTCTTGTGCCATCAGTAAAGCACTGTACTCTCTCCACCCTTCTTTTCCCTTCACTGCTCTTTTGAACCCTTGGGTCCACCCTTCTTCTCTGCCCTTGCCCAAACCTCTACTGTCCAGCTCAAGGCAAGACTAACCAGCTTGGTTTTTTTTTCCCTCTTGCTTTTTGCTATAGAACATTCTTTCTGAGCTGTGGTCCGTCACTTTTTTCAACTTCAGGAGAGAGATTGTTTTGTTTTCTGGTAAATTGCTGGGGCCCCATGTTTGTAAGTGAATGCACACATAGTTCCTACACATAACTGCAGTAACTGCCTAGATTTTGTTGCCTTCTCAACAAGTTTGGTGTTGGCACGTCATACTGTTTCTGTTCTTGAGCCTGGCTGTACAGTTAAAACACTTCAATTCTGTCACCCCCAGTAATAGTCCAGCTACTGGATGTTGTATAAAAGGCAGTGGCTCTGTGAAAGTAGCGTCCTTGTCTTTATGGAGAATGTAGTAGTTGGTCCATATATAATTGTTGCACAAGTAAGTGACATCAAGAGAGTGACAACAATTGACTGAAGGATTTCAAGTAGTGGGAAATGGGGCTTTGAATGGTGAACAGCACAGATCAAACTTTGCATATTAGGTAAAGAAACTACTGAATCTTATAAGCAAGAGGGAGCCATTTAATTTATATATCCTATAGAGGTATAATTCATATATTTACAGAAAAGTGCACAAATCTTAAATGTACAGATTGATGAATTTTTATTTATGTATAAACCTGTGTAATTACTCTTCAGATCCAGAAAATATATCCAGAACTCCAGATGGGGAGCTTTTATCTTGATTCATGGCCTTTAGAGACCAAGTCTGAGAAGTCACATGGTTGGTCTGTGGTGTAACTAGAACTGGAATTATTACACCTACTCCCAGGATTGGCACATCCTTATACTTGAATAAAAACACTGGTTTTACTCAGTTACTGGAGACCATGTAACTGCCTGACAAAAGCAATACACTTATTATTATGGTTAACATTTATTAGTTGCCAGTATGTTTTGGCACTTTACATGTATTACTTCATTTTATCTGCTTCACAAGGTTTTGATACTGTCTGTGTTTTACATAGTCAAGGTTAGAGAGGTAATGTGATTTGCTGCAGGTTCCACAGCTTGAAAGGAGCATTAAGCCCAGGATTGCCCAGCACTAGAGGCTGAGTTCTTTTCTTTCGTTTTTTTTTGAGTTGGAGTCTTACTCTTGTTGCCCAGGCTGGAGTGCAGTGGCATGTTCATGGCCACTGCAGCCTCAACCTGCTGTGCTCAGGCTATCCTTCGGCCTCAGCCTTCCAAGTAGCTGGAACTACAGATGCATGCCACCATGCCTAGCTAGTTTTTGTGATTTATTGTAGAGACGCGGTCTCACCAAGTTGCCTGGGTTCAGGAAATCCTCTTACCTCGGACTCCCCAAGTGCTGGGTTTACAGGCTGAGCCACTGTGCCTTGCCAAGGCTGATTTCTTATTGGAGCTCTGTTGCCTCAAATATCTGGTACCCAAGTTTAAGTGACAAAAATGTTATGACTTTGTGGTGGGAGGTGATGGTTGTAATTGTTGCTTGCACACAGTGAGTGCTTGTCTTCGGCATATTCTGACCTGTGGCTTACTAGATTTATGAGAAGGAAAGGGGTTTTTGATTCTGTGACAGGCCCCAGAGTGGTGTTCCTTAAGGAGGAAGAATCTTTCAGTTAGGATGGCTCTTTAAAACAGCAGGAACATGATGGTCTCAATAGACATATTATGAAAATGGAACACAGCAAAAATGAGATGTAGAGCTAAATACCAGACATCTCAATGATTAATTTGTCTTAAAAGTTAATGTGAATAGAATAAATGCCTATCAGTGTTAACAATGTGTCAAGATTCTTATAATATTAAGATTATATTTCAAGAGCTAAGGCATCTAAAGAAACTTCCATAGCTACTAAAAGGAAAAACAATTTATTATAATGGACTTCAAAGTTCCATAAACCAACAGTCTTTTATACATGTTAATGTCTTAACTTAGTCTCACATTGTAAAACACTGTCATATTTAGAGAATTTTATTATGTATGACTTGAACATTTATGAAAATATATTTAATATTTGCCTATTAATTATATTTTAGTCCAAAGTGGTTTGAGACAGCATAGCTCTTTTAGTCAGAAATTCAGGTTTCACAAGATAAAATCATGGCAAGAAGTATCAGATTGCTGTGTGAAAACATTTTAGAAAACTCATCTTAAAAAGTATAAAGAAAAAAAAAGTATAAAGAGTCCGGGCACAGTGGCTCACATCTGTAATCCCAGCACTTTGGGAGGCAGAGACGAGAGGATTGCCTGAGTCCAGGGTTTTGAGACCAGCCTGGGCAAATTGGTGAGACCTCGTCTCTACAATAAATAAAAAAATTAGCTGGGCATGGTGGCATGTGCATGTGGTTCCATCTACTTGGAAGGCTGAGATGGAAGAATGGCCTGAGCCCAGCAGGTCGAGGCCATGGTGGCTGTGAGCGTGCCATTGCACTGCAACAAATCATATACCTCATATATATATGGAGATGCTTTATCCCACTTGCTTGGTGAAAGACTGCAGTTTTATGTTGTTTATAGTAGGGGGTAGAAATAATATTGTTGTCAATTTTAGTTACCTTTTGAAGAGGTGTGGGTGCCAAAAAATAAGTTCAGGATTGTTTTGATACCTGTTTATTTCTTAAGTCTAGTCAAGTGACCTGACACCTGTTCATTTTATTTTATTTTTTTATTTTTTATTTTTTTATAATCAATATTTTTTATTATATTGTGGGGTACAGTTATATACCTGTTCATTTTAAAGTGGGAGTAGGGTGATAGTGAAGATGACTTTCTGCTAAAAGTTATTGCGTTTCTTTTACAGACTTTGTTCAGTTAATCATGCATTTAAGTGAAACCAAAAGGGAAATAGGATTATAAATACAGAATTCTTATTAAAGTTACCCATAAAATATAAATAAAATGTCAAAAATGTTCTTCAAAAATAAAATAAATACGCAAAGTTATGGTATCAAGCTCTGACTAGTATCCTCTTTTACTCCTTCCCCAAGCCAGGGGTTTCTTTACTGTCGTGTTCAGTATGCTCCTCCTGAGTAGCTGTCTGGTGTTGTCATAGGTCACCATGTCTAGGGGCTGATGCTTAAGAATGCTGCATCACCAGAGCCAGCAGGCCCCACTGCCAGGAGCTGCAGGCTCAGCACGCTTGGTGCTGGTTCCCAGCATTAGGCTGTCTTCCTCCAAGTCATTCCCTTGGGTTTTGTCACGAGCAGGTACAGGTGGGAAAAGGGGCTTTAAGGTACTCAGAACAAAAGGAGGATGATGTAGGTGTCCTAGTTAGTGTCCGTCTGTAAGAACGGGAGGTGGGGTGGGGGGGGGGGATAGACTCTATCTTGTATTCTTTTTTTTTTTTTTGGAGTTGGAGTTGGAGTCTTACTCCGTTGCCTAGGCTGGAGTGCAGTGGCACACTCATAGCCCCCCCGGCGTCAACCTGCTGGGTTTAAGCAGTCCTTCTGCGTCAGTCTTCCAAGTAGCTGGAACTACAGGCACTCCTGGCTACTTTTTTTGATTTATTGTAGAGATGAGGTCTTGCCAAGTTGTCTAGACTATTCTCGAACTTGTGGGCTCAGGCAGTCCCCTCACCTTGGCCTCCCAAAGTGCTGAGATTACAGGCTTGAGACATTGCACCCGGCTGGATTATTTTCTTTTACAGACCTTTTAAAATTTTATTTTATTAATTTTTTTTTGGAGCCAGAGTCTCACTCTGTCACCCAGGCTGGAGTGCAGTGGCATGCTCATGTCCACTGCAGCCTCAACATGCTGGGCTCAGGCGACCCTTCTGCCTCAGCCTTCCAAGTAGCTGGAACTACAGGCATGTGCCACCACATCCTGCTGAGTTTTCTTGATTTATTGTAGAGACAAGCTCTTGCCAAGTTGTCCTGGCTGGTCTTGAACTCCTGGGTTCAGTAATCTTCTTGCCTTCTCCTCCCAAAATGCTGGGATAAGAAAATTTTAAAATGTATGCCAAGATTCTTTCCTTCTTAACTTGGATGCTTTAACTGTCCTTTCTTATGGTGATTTCATAAGAGCATAGTTGGGAAGCTTTGATAACAGAAGACACAAATAAAATTACAGATGAGACAACAAAAATTTCAGTCAAGGAATGAAGTTCCTGCAAATGAAAAATATCCTGAAGTGCTATTTTTTGATACATAAGACAACTGATAGGGGGATAAGACTTTGAGAAAAGAAAGGGAGAGGTGAAATGTTCCAGGCCTCTCTGTGTTGTCTTTCTTTGCAACTACTTGTATTCGTAGGACGGGTGATCATAACTGGGTTGCTAATCCAAACAGGACTGAATTATAACTTACTGTTTTCTAATTTTTCTAGAACTTGAGATCTAGAATTGTTATGTAATTATGAAAAAAGTTGCAGTAGATCTTTTGCAGTCTTCTTGCATATTTTGGATATGAAAATTGAGAGCTATCTAGTGCCTTTTCTTCACTGGAAGGTGAAGACTTCATTTAGTGGGGAATTGACACCATAATACAGTGAAACCCTAATACAGTGAAAATATTTGTGTGTGTTCTAGATCAGTGGAATTTGGTAAACAAGTTCCATTGCTGCATTGGTAGGCAGGTAATCATAAATTTTAAAATAAGTTTTTTGTTTTTTTTTTTACAGTCATATTTTGTAACAGATTATGATCCAACCATCGAAGATTCCTATACAAAGCAGTGTGTGATAGATGACAGAGCAGCCCGGCTAGATAGTAAGTAACTTCCTTTATTTGAAAGTTCGCGTATCATTTTTTAGAAAGTAAACTCTGATGTTTTGCTAGGTTAAGTATTATCTTTGAAATATTAGATGATCTTGAATATAAGCCTGTCTGTTTCACAAGTTTTGATTGGTGAGCCTGCAAAATTGGGCAATTTAAATATTCCTCAGCAAATAAAAAGTAAAGCAGTAATTGCATTGATCTTCTGGTAAAAATAGCTTGAGCCTTTTCTATCCTGTTGTTGTCATTGTAACTTGATGTATTTGTTGGGACAATTGGAGAGAGCATGTCAGGTCTCAATTCTTCCTGCATTTTGGCAAAGGTTAAAAAGGGTGAAGTGAGTATAGAAGAGGTTCAATATTTGTTATTTTACTTAGAATTTGTAGCACAGAGGCTTTAACAAATAATGTTTTGTGTCTGGCTAAACATCCTACCTCTCCACAAAGGAAAACCCTTTTCTTCTAATGCGTATTACTCTTAATTGCAGAGATCAACAGATATATTAGTACCTGCGTGAGGTGTGCTATTGGGGGTTGGGAGGCATTACAAGTATCTTTTTCAGTATTTTCCATGGAGGCAATAACAGCATCCAAGTAATTTCAGAGGTTGACTGACTTCATCTGATTAGATGCGTTTGATATTTTTAAGTTTCTTATTAGTATGCTAATATATTCTAACCACAAAGTCAGCTTGTACTGATGAGGATAAACTCTGAAACTGTCATTAGAATATATTTGTGTGTAGTAATTTTTTTTTTGAGTTGGAGTCTCATTCTGCCACCCAGGCTGGAGTGCATGGAGTGCAGTGGCATGCTCATGGCCACCACAGCATCACTATGCTGGGCTCAGGCAATCCTTCTGTCTCAGCTTTCCAAGTAGCTTTCCACCACACTTGGTGAATTTTTCTTGATTTATTGTAGAGACGAAGTCTGCCAAGTTGCCCAGGCTGGTCTTGAACCATTGGGTTCAGGCAGTCCTTGCACCTCAGCCTCCCAAAGTGCTGGGATTACAGGCGTGAACCACCACACCCGGCATGTGTAGTATTGAAAATGAAGTACTAAGAGAGGAATGCCTTTTCCTTAAATTAAAGATAAGGCTCTCTAGAGGACCCACATGAATTGGGCTTGCTCTCGTGGGCCCTTCTGGGGAAGCAGTTTATAAAATGAAAATGCAAAACAGTTATATTTGTTGTTTTTTCTTTAGTTTTGGATACAGCAGGACAAGAAGAGTTTGGTGCCATGAGAGAACAGTATATGAGGACTGGCGAGGGTTTCCTGTTGGTCTTTTCAGTCACAGACAGAGGCAGGTTCGTACCACTGTTAGAATGTAGATTCACTGCTTTTGTCTAGATCACTAGACTTTCTTGCATCTGGATATTTTTTAAATTGAAAAAAGGAAAAATAATAAAGTACTATATGGGGCATGGGACTTGCAGAATTCTGAAACTTGACCAAATTGATTCTTTTGTTTTTGTTTTTAAGTTTTGAAGAAATCTATAAGTTTCAAAGACAGATTCTCAGAGTGAAGGATCGTGATGAGTTTCCAATGATTTTAATTGGTAACAAAGCAGATCTGGACCATCACAGACAGGTGAGAAGGAGCCTCCTTGCTGGGAAACCAGTTGTTTATAATCATGTGAGTGAACTGATAGATTTAATAAAGCATTTGAATCCTAGGGTTAAAAAAAAATATGCTACATGTCCCTAAATGTTTACAGCTGAGTCTGGCCCACTGGACCTCATAAAAGTCACAGGTGAAAAACTAACAGGAAGTGGATTTGGGGTAATTAAAATTCCAAATAGTTTCACTTTTGGAAGACTTTATAAGCCTGTAAGTATCTGTACTAACTCCATTCACATGTAATACTTTTTTGGGGTTACTTTTAACATTCAAATTTAGTTAGGTAATTTTTTTTTTATTTTTTGAGTTGGAGTCTCACTCTGTCATCCAGGCTAGAGTACAGTGGCATACTCATGGCCAGCGCAGCCTCAACCTGCTAGATTCAGGCAATCCTTCCGCCTCAGCCTTCCAATTAACTGGTACTATAGGCATGCACCACCACGCATGGTTAATTTTTTGATTTGTTGTAGAGATGAGGTCTGACCAATTTGCCCAGGCTGATCTTGAACCTGTGGGCTCAGACAATCCTCTCGCCTCTGGCTCCCAAAGTGCTGGGGTTACAGGTATAACCCACTGCGCCCAGCTGGTTGGTTTTTTTTTTTTTTTTTTTTTTGAGTCGGAGTCTTACTCTGTCACCCGGGCTGGAGTGCAGTGGCACACTCACAGCCACCACAGCCTGCTGGGCTCAGGTGATCATTCTGCCTCAGCCTTCCAGGTAGCTGGAACTACAGGCATGTGCTACCATGCCTGGCTAATTTTTTGATTTATTGTAGAGATGAGGCCTTGCCAAGTTGCCTAGGCTGGTCTTGAACCTGTGGGCTCTCAGGCAATCCTCTCACCTCAGCTTCCCGAAGTGCTGGGATTATAGGCATGAGCCACCGTGCCCGGCCAGGCATTCTTTTTTTTTTTTTTGAATTGGAGTCTTACTCTGTTACCCAGGTTGAAGTACAGTGGCACACTCAAGGCTACCGTAGCCTCAACCTGCTGGGCTTAGGTGATCCTTCCGCCTCAGCCTTCTAAGTAGCTGGAACTACAGGAGTATACCACCATGCCCAGCTAAGTTTTTGATTTATCGTAGAGTTGAGGTTTCACCAAGTTGCCTGGGCAAGTCTTGAACCTGTGGGTTCAGGCAATCCTCTCACCTTGGCTTCCTAAGGTACAGGAATTATAGGCTGAGCCACTGCACCCAGCCCAGGTATTCTTAAAGTTACCCTTAAAGGCTGAATTTATTCAATGTTAATACCAAATTAACTTCATGTCAAGAATGGTTTTAATTTAAATTACACTATCAGGATTTTTCTTAAGTCACTTTACTGAATTTTATATTCTTTTAATTGCCTAGCTCTGATACCAGTAACCTGTAAGCAAAGGATATCTTTAGTAATTA
The DNA here is from genome assembly GCA_963574415.1 of Tarsius wallacei. Taxonomy (NCBI): domain Eukaryota; kingdom Metazoa; phylum Chordata; class Mammalia; order Primates; family Tarsiidae; genus Tarsius; species Tarsius wallacei. The sequence goes on from CAUYQG010148929.1 coordinate 37,402, forward strand.
GTTACAGGCTAGTTTATTCTTATTTGTTTCTTTACTCACTTATTGAAATTTTATTATTAAATTTTTTTTGGGTATTTATTGTACATTTATCTTTTTATGAGGGTAGGGGAACAAGGTCAGATATAAATTGATGCAGGCTCTACATTTTTTTTTGTAACTATTATTATTATTTAGGTTTTTAGCCTCTACCCTACATCTAGAATGTATTGTTTAAATTGTTTTTTTTTTTTGCTAGTATTTAAGTACTCTTGTTTGTTTGTTTGTTTGTTTGTTTTTTAAGTTGGAGTCTTATTATGTTGCCCAGGCTGGAGTGCAGTAGCATGTTCATGGCCACCGCAGGTTCGACTTGCTGGGTGGGCTCAGGTGATCCTTCTGTCTCAACCTTCCAACTAACTGGAATTACAGGCATGTGCCACCATGCCTGGCTAATTTTTTTTGATTTATTATAGAGATGAAGTCTTGCCAAGTTGCCCAGGCTGGTCTTGAACCCGTGAGCTCAGGCAATCCTCTTACCTTGGCCTCTCAAAGTGCTGAGATTATGGGTGTGAGCTACCGTGCCCAGCATACTCTTGTTTTTATATAGCCTTGTTTTAACAGATCCTAAGATTTTAATGGAGAATTGCAAACATCAGGAAAAATCGGTTGATAACAGCGTTAAAGGCAATCTTCCATTTTGTAGTTAACAGATTTAGAGATTTTTTTTTGTTTTTAAAGAGACAGGGCCTCACTTTGATTTCAGCCTTGAGCTCCTGGGCTCAAGCAATCCTCCTACCTCAGCCTTCCAAGTAGTTGGGACTACAGGAGCACACTACAACACCTGGCTGATTTTTAAATTTTTTTAGAGACGGGGCTCTCTATGTTGTCTAGGTAGATCTCAAATTTCTGCCCTCAAGTGGGCTTGGGGCAGGGCTCCATGCAAGTTTTTTTTTAACAGTAATGTATATACAGGTTGAGCATCCCTAATCTGAAAATCTGAAATCCTACATGCTCCAAAATTCAAAACTTTTTGAGGGCCAACCTGATGATGTCACAGAGGAAAACTTCACACCTGATGTCATGTGATGTGTCACAGTCAAAGCTTGGCTTCATGCACAAAATTATTTAAAATATTATATGACACATAATAGAATTGTGTTTAGACTAAGGCCCCATTCCCAAACTATCTCATTATGCATATGCAAATACTATATTCCAAAATCTCAAAACACTTCTGGTCTCAAGTATTTCGGGTAAGGGATAGTCAACCTGTAGTGAAGATTGCCAGCATGTGGTATAGTTTCCATCTGTCTGCAACATATTGTGTCACTGGCTTTGTTGGTATATTGTAGGATTATAACATTTTTCATATAAGCTTTTTTTCTTTTTGTAAAAGTAGTAAATTCTCAGAGTAAAATAAAAAAGCAGTGGGAGAACAATATAGGAAATGATTTCCATATTTCCATCACCTTAAAGATATGCACTGTTAGCTTAGTTCTTCTGCATTTATTTTTCTGCCTAAGCCATATAAATAGACATAAATTATGTATATGCCGAAACGTTTAGATGTATATATGTACAAGGCAGAAAAGCAAGTAGAAATCTGATTGCTTAGTTTTCTGCTCATTCACACAGATTCTACTCTCTGAAGGATAAGCACAAAGAACGATTTTTTCCCTCCTTATGCTTTGTCTGTCTTTTCTGGGTTTCTTGGAACCTGTACTTCAAGTGCTGCCTAGTCAGCACTCAAAATCCCACTGCATTTCCCTAGTCCATTTGTTTCCCATTCCTTTGGATAAATATTACCCACATTCTTCTTCACTCTGTAGTGTTTTTTCTTCTTCCTCACTCTGAACTGATTAGTGATGCTTTCCTATTTCACCGAGAAATTTCTGTATGTTCCCACCTCTGGATCTATTAGCCTGAGTACGCATGTCCCCCAGCAAGTCTGCCTTCCCCACTCACATGGATGCACTGTCTTTGAGCAGCTTCTCTACCAAGCACTAGACCCCATTCTTCTCACTAACTCATGGACAAACCCCAGCAATTTTTCCATTTCAGTTAGTCTGTTTCTCTTCCACATGATTATTCTCATCAGCATGTGATATGCTACAATGTCTCTCATCTTTAAGACAAAAAACTACAGCAAAAATTTTTAATCTCCTCCCCCCTGCCCCCATTTTTTTGGTGGGAGTCTCATTCTGTCACCCAGGCTGGAGGGCAATGGCACGCTCACGGCCACAGCAGCCTTGACTTGGGCTCAGGTGATCCTTATACCTCAGCCTTCCAAGTAGCTGGAACCACAGGCGTGCGCCATCACACCCGGCTTATTTTTCATCATTTATTGTAGAGATGAGGTCTCGCCAAGTTGCCCAGGCTGGTCTTGAACCCGCGGGCTAAGGCAATCCTCTCACCTCGGCCTCCCCAAGTGCTGGGATTATAGGCATGAGCCACTGCGCCCAGCCTCACATTCCCCTCTTTTAATCTTATATTCCTGCTTCTCTTTAATAGTAAAACTCCTTAAACTTGCTGCTTTCTTTTCTGCCATTCTTGCTTGTATTGACATCAGGTATTCAGTGCCATCACTTATGCAAATGTCGGTAACATTTGATACAGTTGATGACTCTCCATTTTTTAAAATTTTAAGTTGGAGTCTCACTCTGTCGCACAGGCTAGAGTGCCTTCACACACTCACGGCCACCATAGCCTCGACCTGCTAGGCTCAGGCAATCTTTCCACCACAACCTTCCAAGTAACTGAAATTACAGGCATGTACTCTACCATGCTTGGCTTATTTTTTTATTTATTGTAGAGACGAGGTCTTACCAAGTTGCCCAGGCTGGTCTCGAACCACTGAGCTCAGGCAGTCCTCTTGCCTTGACCTCCCAAAGTGCTGAGATTACAAGCTTGAGCCACAATTCCCGGCTGACTCTCCTTTTTGAAATAGTTTCTTTCCTTAGCTCTGGGATATCACTTCCCACTCTTCATCCCTCCTCCCCAGTGTCCTCTGTTGGCTCCACTCACCTCCTTGTCTGTCTAGGGCAGGAGTGTCCAACCTTTTGTCTTCCTGGGCCACACGTAAATTTATAATATAGTTAGTGCATATATATAATAAGGCTTCTTTTTTATTTTTATTGTACATTTTAGAAAAATGAGAATATAGAACTAGTGGGAAATTTGGCCTTGTCTTTGTTTTTTTTGTTTGTTTGTTTGTTTGTTTGTTTGTTTTTTTTGAGTTGGAGTCTCACTCTGTCACCCAGACTGGAGTATAGTGGCGGCTCCCAGCCACTGCAGCCTCGACCTGCTGGGCTCAGGCGATCCTTCCGCCTCAGCCTTCCAAGTAGCTGGAACTACAGGCGTGCGCTACCACGCCTGGCTAATTTTTGATTTATTGTAGAGATGAGGTCTCGCCAAGTTGCTCAGGCGGGTCTCGAACCCTTGGGCTCAGGCAATTCACTCACCTTGGCCTCCCAAAGCGTGGGATTACAGGCTGAGCCAACAAGCCCGGCCTTGGCCTTGTCTTTGTAAAACTAATCTGTCAATGTCTGGTTTGATGGAAATGGTTGCAATTTTTAGTGAGTTCTCAAGGTGCTCGTCAGAAATGTTTGTTCGAATTTTGCTCTTTGTGTGCTTCATAGTTGAAAACAGCTGTTCACTAATGTATGTGCTGTCAAAAAGCGTTGTCATGAATAAGGCGTGATTACGAACTTCAAAAATGGAACTACGCATGGGATCATGAAGAAAATAAATGCTAAAAAACTCATGATGTTAAAATATCTTGTGGGGCTACATTACTAGGGGTCCTGGGCTGTATGTGGCTCATGGGCCGTGGGTGGGCCATGCCTGATCTAGGAAGTCTTAGGACTCTGGGTGAATCAAGACATTTGTGCCTTTCCTCCTATCCTCAAGGGACATGCTCGGCGCAGTTGAAATTGAAATGCTGTGTTAAAGATTTTTACCTTTTTAAAGCCACTTCAGAATTAAAGGCAATATCCTATAATGTCTTGGCTCCTTTGCTTGTTCTACCAACTCAACTTAGGCCACAGAGACCTTGTAAAGCTTCTCCCTCTATTTGGAGTTTACTTTTTGGTCCTCTCTAGGTTTTTTTTTTTTTTTTTGAGTTGGAGTCTTACTCTGTCGCCCAGGCTGGAGTGCAGTGGCACGCTACGGCCACCACAGCCTCTACTTGCTGGGCTCAGGTGATTCTTCTGCCTCAGTCTTCCAAGTGGAACTACAGGTGCATGCTACCATGCCCAGCTAATTTTTTGATTTATTGTAGAGATTAGGTCTTGCCATGTTGCCCAGGCTGGTCTTGAACCCGTGGGCTCAGGTAGTCCTCTCACCTTCACTTCTCAAAATGCTGGGATTGCAGACATGAACTACCATGCTCAGCTCCTCTCTAGGTTCCTAGTCACCAGTCTGGCTGGCTCTCTTGCTGACCCAGCCTGTTCTTTTTTTTTTTGTGTTGGAGTCTCACTCTGTCACCCAGGCTGGAGTGCAGTGACACGCCGGCACCTGCTGGGCTCGGGTGATCCTTCCACCTCAGCCTTCCAAGTCGGTGGAACCACAGGCATGTGCCACCATGCCCAGCTAAATTTTTGATCTATTGTAGAGATGAGGTCTCACCAAGTTGCTCAGGCTGGTTTCGAACTCCTGAGCTCAGGCAGTCCTCTCACCTCTACCTCCCAAAGTGCTGGGGTTACAGGCATGAGCCACCGCACCCAACTCCAGCTTGCTCTTTTCTGCCTTTGTCTTAGACGTGATCCTTTGGATTTTCTGTAGCTTCTAGCCAATTTTCTCTTAGATAGCAAATGCCAATTCTCCTTGTTCATTGAATTTGAGGGTCAGCTCTGGGCGTTTCTGGCTCCTGAGATTCTGAACCTCACCAGGAACGGGAGATCAGCCAGAAGAGGCTTTACTTGCTTCCTTTTGGCTTCTGTATCTCTGTGGACTTGGCTTCTGTTATCCTTCAATCCATTCATTCAGTATTTATCGAACACCTTTCTAGGCATTGGTTATGCAGTAGATAAAAGTTACTGAAGTTTATGTTAAATAGAAAAAAATCTCGAGAATTGGAATGATTGTTTAATGTTACCACCCATCTGGTCCCTTAGAGGGATGTCGACCATTTTGTGTATTCTGCCAAAGGTGTAGGAAGAAATTATAGATAAATGATAAAATATAAAAGTAGCTAAATATAATGACACATTGATTTTGAAGTTTAATACAGCAAGCAGTGTGTGAGCTTAAACAGTGTACATCATGACATAGCCAATTTCAAGTTCTCGACTCAGTCCTATCGAGAAATCAACTGTTTTTGCTATTTTGTTTTTATTGCCTTTCTCTCCCTGACTTACCTTAGCTGTTCCTTCTTTTTCCTTCCCTTGTTAGTTGCTTAATTATTAATTTGAGAAAATAACTTACTATACTTATAATAACAGATACCTACGTGTACTAACCCAGACTCCTCTTATTTGTCAGTACCTTCGACCTCAGTGTGCCCCTTAAGCTTCTGGGAATGACCCCCTTCCTTAATAATGGGGGTCCTCCAGCCTTGCCTGTGCGTTGTGTGCGTCTAAACGGTTTGTAGGACATTGATTTAGGTACTGTGAGGGCTTCTCAGTTTTCAGTCAGTTTTGTTTGTGCTCTATTGTTAGCACATGGAACAAAGGTATGCACACAATATTTGTTGAATGTATAAATCTGGGCATCAGTGAGTCAAGACGTGATATTAATGTGATTTTTTTTTAACATAATAGTTATTTCTGAAAACAAGTTTTGCTTCTGTGAACTTCATTAACTTGATATATCCCTAAGTGAGTGTTACTAATGTTGTAGTTTATTCCTATTAAACCCAGTTTATTCAGATAAAATGACTTCATTCCTATTTTGCTCTTCTCTCTTAAGAAACATGTACTGAAGCATATTATTGTAGATTTCTGCTAATATTTATTTGTGTCTTTTAACTGAGTCTCCCTGGAAGTTCCCAAATGTAGTTCACCTTGGTTGTTTAAAACAAAGCATTTTTGATGAGGGCTCAAATCTATCAAATCAGAATGTCCATTAGATAAGCTTTAATATTTGTTGTCTTTATAAAATTATTTGGGTTGAGGAGCCTCTGGAAAATACTTGTCTGTGTAGCTTTCAGTTTTCTTTTAAATTCTGGCTTCACAATGCTGTGGCTTTGTTCCACGTGTTGTCCTTTTTGTTCTTCTCTGTTTGCTTTGGTGGTAGCAATGCTGTTTCTACTTTGCAGTTAAAAGTTTGTTATGTCAGTGAGCTCCAAAGCAGCTGTGTATGTGGTTAGAGATCCCTCGACCAGAAGTGTGTGTACTAACTGCTGGATTTGATTCCTGGAAGGCAGTGATGTGAAACCATGCTTTAAAAATAAACGAATGAAGCACAAAAACAACCTTAGCAGTGGGATTATTTTATCTTCTAGACCATGACTTAATTTTTTTTTTAACTATGTGTAAAGATGGGTCCGTTGCTATTCCTCTTTTCTGAATTACATTACGCAAGACAGGGTAGGGCAAGGTATTCTTTGAGGAATAATTGTGCAGAAAGACGAATAGCAAAATTGTAAGAACATATCTTTCCTTCCCAAAATCAAGTTTACATTAACAAAGCGAATAGTTTATTGAGATTAACTTGCCATATTTCTTTTTCTTTTATCTCAGGATATACTTATTTGATTAGCTGTACTCCATTTACTTAACATGTGTTTATATAGTTAGCTGCCATGCACTCTTCTCAGCTTTGGGTTTACAAAGACAAACATGCCATACTGCCTTGCCTCAGAGGACAAGTCCTCGTGGGAGAACAAAAGGAAGCAGAACTCAAACTGTAGCAGGTTATATTAGAGTTTTGTCAGTGGTAACCAGAGGGTGTGGCGGGAGCTCTGAGAACACTCTTCTGAAACAGCATCAGCACAAGGAGAATTTTCCGATGGCTGAAGTCTTGAAAGGCTGGTGAGGAAGAAATTGAGAGTGTAGAACTGTGAGAGAAGATATGACATCCCAGGAAGAAGAATAGAATTTGTGACAACATGGAGCATTTACATAGGATGGAGTGTCCCATGTCATATTTTCTTAAAATAAGAATTGTCCCTTTTATTTTTATGTATGTATGTATGTATTCATTTTGAGTTGGAGTCTCTGTTGCCCAGGCTGGAGTGCAGTGGCACGCTCAGGATTACTGAGGCCTTGAACTGCTGGGGTCAGGTGATTCTTCTGCCTCAGCCTCCCAAGTAGCTGTAACCACAGGCATGCTCCACCATACCCGGCTAATTTTTTGATTTATTGTAGAGATGAGGTCTTGCCATATTGTCCAGGCTGGTCTCGAACCTCTGGGCTCAGGCAGTCCTCTCACCTCTGCCTCCCAAAGTGCTGTGTTTACAGGCATGAACCTCTTTGCCCGGCTGGAATTTTCCTTTTTAAATTGGCTCTTTGAAGCTTTCTATTCTTACTTTGCTTCTTATTGTTAATTGCTTGGATAATTTGATTGATTTATATTTCATACCCGTAGGCCTTATAATACTTATGCTATTTTGAAGAGATACAATGTAAATTTAAAACTTACATAAGCATTAGATATACTAATGCTATGTAGACCCTGCCTGCTACCCTGCTGGAATGCAACAGGGCACAAACTGATATGAAGTAATTTTGGAGATATGTGTTTTGATGTCATAAACTAAAGATATTGTATTGAAGTTGCTGAATTTCTAGAATGGAGTATTAAGTTGGGAGAACAGGCTGGGCATGGTGGCTCATGCCTATAGTCCCAGAATTTTGGGAGGCCAAGGTGGGCAAATCACTTGAGACCAGGAGTTTGAGACCAACCTGGGCAACATAGCAAGACCATGTATGTCTTTAACCGCCATCCCCCCCACCAAAAAAATAGCTGTGGTGACTCGTGCTTATAGTCCCAGCTACTCAGGAGGCTGAGGAGGAAGGGTTACCTGAGCCCAGGAGGTCAAGGCTACAGTGAGCTGTGATTATGCCGCTGCACTCCAGCCTGGACGACAGAGTGAACCTTCAGCTCCAAAAATAAAAACAATGAAATAATTAAATAAATAGGGAGAACAAACTATCTGAAGAGGCTAGAGGGCCCAATGTCTTGAGCTCAAATGGGGCCAGGAATAATTCATATTCTAATTGATCACAGTGGAAAACCTCATGTTTCCTTTTTTTTTGAGGTGGAGTCTCACTCTCGCCCAGACTGGAGTGCAGTGGCCGCTGTCAGCCACTGCAACCTCGACCTCCTGGGCTTAGGCGATCCTTCCGCCTCAGCCTTCCAAGTAGCTGGAACTACAGGCGCGCGCTACCATACCCAGCTAATTTTTGATTTATTGTAGAGATGAGGTCTCGCCAAGTTACCCAGGCGGATCTCGAACATGCGGGCTCAGGCAATCCACTCACCTTAGCCTCCCCAAGCGAAGGCTTACGGGCTGAGCCGCCGAGCCCAGCTTCTCATGTTTCTTAAGAGTACTGGATAGTATACTCAGTATCGCATCCCAATAGTGGGGCAGAATTGGCCCTAGACTACAAACTGTTCTGGTACCCTGTGCCCAGACCTAAAACATGACCCAAAAAGGACCACAATGTTTCCAAGTAAACTGCATTCAAGAAGAAGGTTTCAAGAGTATGTTTAGGAACACAAAATACCTAGTACCCAGTAGGTAAAAATTTCCAGTCATGCCGTCAAAAATTCACAGGCATGTAAAGAAGCAGGAAGGTATTATTATTGTATTCCAGCTATATTAGCCTTCTTTCACTTTCTGGAATTTGGAAAGTCCATTTGCTATCATGAAGTCACACATGCTGTTCTGTCAGAGTTATTCCTCACACCCTCCAACTCTAACTCCATGCTCTTTATTTCGTTCTTAGCTTAAATATCACTTCCTTAAGAGGGCTAACTTCACCTCCCCGACAGGGTCATAAACTTTCATAACACCTCATACTTTGCCTTCTCAGAATGTATTGCCTTTGTATTTAATGTTTTTTGTGTAATCTCTAGATGGAAGTATTGTGCATGGTAGCATTTCCATCACAAGTATGTTCTGCAGACTTGGCTTCGGTTTATGTAGAACCATTAACATTATCTTATGGTAAGACAGCTTGGCCTCTCACTGAATTATTAGTATATCTGTGACCAGGATTGGATGAACAGATGTAATTGTTAATAATAAACACAACTGTTGGAATTTCAGGTAACACAGGAAGAAGGACAGCAGTTAGCACGGCAACTTAAAGTAACATACATGGAGGCATCAGCAAAGATTAGGATGAATGTAGATCAAGCTTTCCATGAACTTGTCCGGGTTATAAGGTAAGCAGAATACATTCCAGAGGTGTGTTTTAATACATTACTCGGAAATGTTTTCAGTTAGAGGACATTATGTATAGGAGTGATTCCTTTCTAGCGTTCATGCGCATGGTGTGTTAAAAATGTTATTTAAGTACATGTTCTAGGCACTTCCAGCATTTAAAATCTAACTTAGTTATGTTGTAGTAGAAAGTATACTTTGAGGCGTTTTGAAAAGAAGAAAGGCAGCTTCCAAAGATGGTGATGGTGTGAATATGGCGATGACAACCGCTAACATTTGAGTGGTAATCTCTGCCAGATACTGTGCTAAATGCTTTACATGTATTATTACATTTAATCCTCACCACCCCCCAATAAGCTAAATACTTTGTTTTAACCTCATTTTCAGAGGAGAAAATGGAGGTACAGAGAAGTAAGTTAAGTCATTTTGTTCAGAGTTTAAACATACTCAGTGCCAGAGCCGGCCTTGAATTCCAATCTGATCCGAGAGCTCTTGCTTTTCTTCTTATGCTCCTCCTGCCAGGCTACGTGAAACCCTGGTAGTAGAGATGGTAGAGAGCCCACGAGGTGTGATGTGTACCATCCCACACCACAAAGAATGTTTTTGTGAGATGGCCTTGGGGGCCCTGTGGTTTAGAAAGTGTTCATGGGCTTCAAGAAGCTGGAGGTGATGGGTGAGGTCTGCTAGAGTTCCTATATACGCTTGTGGGCGAGAACGATAAAGTTACCCTCTTTGCTCTTATGGGAAAAGAAAAAAAAGGAAGGAAGAAGCTGCTTTAGCGGGTGGGACTTGATTGGATTATTTGGGGGCTTGGTGCCCTGGCCCCTACTTCATTCGCCTTTGCTCTGCTGGATTGTTTGGTGGGACTATGGAGTGGGCGCTTGTTTATTGTGTATCAAAGGGGAATTGACACCTGAGCTTGTTACTTGTTAACCCATGCCAAGGTATTCTTTTTGTGTAGAAAGAAAAAAAAGTGAAGGTTATAGGTTGTTGTTTTTTAGTAGTTTGTTAATAGTCCTAGTCCCATTATTGTTTCATGAGTACAGAGTTTCAGTTTTGCAAGATGAAAATTAGTTCTGGAGATGGATGGTGGTGATGGTTGCCCAACAGTGTGAATATACTTAAAACCACTGAATTTTATACTTAAAAATGGTTAAAATGGAAAATTGTATGTTATATATCTTTCTGTCTCCCCATTCCCGTTCTGATGAAACAGGATCTTTTTTATTTTTGTAGAGACAGGTTTTACTTTATTGCTTTGGCTGGTCTTGAATTCCTGGTCTCACACAATCCTTCCATCTCGGCCTTGCCAAGGGCTGGGATTACAGTACCTTCTTAAAATAATTATCACTGCCTTTTTAAAATAATTGTCCTTTGTTTTGATTCTTGGGATCTGTCCTTATCTATCAATCATTTAGGAGTGAATTGGGGGGTGGGGTGGTTAATGCCAGGCACTATTAGGCATATTTTAAATGTTGCAAGTTTTTTTTTCTTTTTGAGTTGGAGTCTCACTCTGTTGCCCAGGCTAGAGTGCAGTAGCATCATCATGGCCACACAGCCTCAACCTCCTGGACTCAGGCGATCCTTCCGCCTCAGTTTTCCAAGTAGCTGGGACTATAGGAGTGTACCACCATGCCTGGCTGTCTTTTTGATTTTTTGTAGAGATGCAGTCTGGCCAAGTTAACCAGACTAGTCTCAAACCCCTGGGCTCAGGCAAGCCTCTTGCTTCTGCCTCCCATAGTGCTGGGATTATAGGCATGAGCCACTGCATCTAGCTCACAAGATTTCCTCACAGCAACTATAAAAGGTAAGTTCCCCTTATTCTCTTCTAAAAAACCAAGACTCAGAGGGGTCCTCTATCTTGTCAAATACTGACTTTAATAAGTGGCGGAACAAGGATAAGAACTGCATACCTCGCAAGGGTAATTTTATATTTTTACTCTAATGATGGATGTTTATTCCTAAGTGTACTTTAGAGTCATGGAATTTCAGTTTGAGAAGGGAATTTAGAGGTTACTGAATCTAGCATCTCATCTGATTCAGGACTCATCCATTAAAGCAATTAAGACAGCTCTGCTTATGTGGTGTTGAAGCATTTGTGACCTTTTGGAGGAGGGGCACAAATATTTGCTTTGATTCCTAGTTGAAATTTAACATTGAAAAGCAGATGGGCTGGTTGGCTCAGGCCTGTAATCCTAGCACTTTGGGAGGCAGAGGCAGGAGGGTTGCTTGAACCCAGGGGTTTGAGACCAGCCTGGGCAACATAGCAAGACCTCATCTCTACAAAAAATTAGCTGGGCATGGTGACACACAGCCGTCCCAGCTACTCTGGAGGCTGAGGCAGAAGGATTGCCTGAACTCAGAAGGTTGAGGCTGCGGTAAACCATGATCGTGCCACTGCGCTCCAGCCTGACAGCAGAATGGGCCGCTGATTCAAAACAAACAAACAAAACAACAACAAAAAAAACCATTGAAAAACATATACATCTGGGCTCAGTGGCTCAGCCTGTAATCCCAGCGCTTTGGGAGGCTGAGGTGAGTGGATTGCCTGAACCCACGGGTTCGAGACCCACCTGGGCAACTTGGCGAGACCTCATTTCTACAATAAATAAAAAAATTAGCTGGGCGTGGTAGCGCGCGCCTATAGTTCCAGCTTTTTGGAAGGCTGAGGCAGAAGGATCGTCGGAGCCCAGCAGGTCAAGGCTGCAGGGGCCGGGAGTGGCCACTGCACTCCAGTCTGGGTGACTGAGTGAGACTTCAACTCAAAAAAAAAAAAAAAGAAAAAAAAGAAAAACATTTGCACTTAAATGGAACTTTTCTAAAAACAACCTGCATTTGTAATAGTAGATTACCAAGTGGGTGATTATATTTTAGATTTTTCTGTCTTACAGGAAATTTCAAGAGCAGGAATGTCCTCCTTCACCAGAACCAACGCGGAAAGAAAAAGACAAGAAAGGCTGCCATTGTGTCATTTTCTAGAACCCCTTGAGTTTTAGCTACCAACTGCCAAGAAAAGCCCTCATCTTCTCCTCTCTCCTTGCAGTTTACATCATGTTGGTACCTTTCTAGCCTTAGACAAATAAATGATCACTATGTTAGCCTTAGACCAGGAAACTGGCTAATACTTTCCGTGAAGCTAATACAATGGTCATTTCCACACAGATTAAAGGAAACACTAAGGCTGCTTCAAAGATTATCTGATCCCTTTTAAATATGTGTCTATATACACAGATACATTCTTTTTTTAAGTGCTTACATTTTAATGGAGATGAATCAGTTTTGGAGCCTAGGCTGTTTGCCAAGCTGAAGCCACAGGTTGTGAAATAGTTTTTAACTTCTGGAATCATACTGCCTACTGTCACTCTAAATAGAAATATAGGGAGTTTTTTTCTTAAATGTGAATTTTTGCCTATCTTTAAAAATTTTAATGTCAACTTTAGTTAACTTTTAAATACACTGAATTGAATCTACAAAAGTGAGACATCTCAGACCTTTGCTGATACTACAGCTTTTGTTTTCCAGTGGCCAAAATACCCAAATGCCTATTGTATTTATGAATTTAAAACTGCTTATAAAAGCCTTTATTACTCCTAATCTTGAAGATATAATATCTTATATGGCCAAATATTTGGACTCATTCTGAATTTAGTTATTTTAGTGAACTTGATTTTTAATTTAACTCTTTTCATAGCCATGCTAAGGGTAAAAATGAATAATTTCTGTCTTCCTTTTCAAATATTTCTGGATAAGGGATTCAAAAGAACTAAAACTGTTTTTGTTTGATGTAATATAAAATATGGAATTGATCTTTCCAGGGTCAGAGATGATTAATGTTTTTGCTATATACTTTTATACATTATTTTCTTATCAAACTAGTTAACAAGTATTTTTATATGTTTGCAAGCAAATATGCTTTCACAGCATACCTTGTGTCTATGTAAAGATAAGTATTTAATTCTCACTATTCACTTTGAACTGACAAAGAAGAAAAGCGGAAACTACCACAACTGTGGTAGAACTTGTACTTGCTGGTCTGGTCTTGGTTGTACCCACCTTTGGCCAGTCACGTGTCTACTCAAGAAACCTTCCCAACAGAATACAACAAGATGCGACTCTGAAGTCACTTTCCATCTTTCCTACTAGAGCATGACTGTTATATCAAGTATTAAGTGTAAAGCTTTTAACTGACAATTAGTCTAACTGTGGATGGCTTTTGATTTTGTTTTTAATTCTGTGGATTGTGTTTAAACAATCCAAAAGCGTGTTCCTGATTTTAAGATACTAAGTGGTATTGCACAGTTGTCACTTTATTGAACGTGTACAACAGTCCCATGAAGTTTATAAAGCATACCCTTGTATAGTTCCAGGTGCTAGAATTAAATTGATCTGTTATCAAAAACAAACAAACAAACAAACAAAAAACTAGGAACAGAAGGGAACTTCCTCAACATGATAAAGAGAACTTATGAAAAATTTACAGTTAACCTCATGCTTTTCTAACAAGATCAAGAACAAGGCAGGATGCCGGTTTTCACCATTGTTATTCAACATTGCACTGGAGGTCATAGAACAATTGTGCAAAAAAAGACAAAAGGCATCTCAGTTGGAAAGAAACAAGTGATATTGTCTTTATTTGCAGATGGCATTATTGTATAGATAGAAAATCCCAGAGAATCCACAAAAACACTGCTGGAGCTAATAAGTTGTACAAAGTTTCAGAGTACAAGATTAACACATAAAAGTCAGCGGTGTTCCTATACACCTGCAATGAATAATTCAAAAAAGGAAAGTAAGAAACAATTTCAGATACAGTAACATATAAAACAATAAAATACTTGGAAATAAGTTTAACCAAGGAAGCGAAAGATTTTTACACTGAAAATTATAATACATTGCTGAAAAAAATCAAAGAAGACCTAAATATAGATGGAAAGACATTTTGTGTTCTTGGCTAGGAGACTTAGTGTTGACAAGACGATGGTATTACCCAAGGCAATATATGGATTTATCTCAATCACTATCAGAATTTTAATAACGTTTTGCCACCTCCAGAAAAGCTGATCCTTAAATTCATATAGAATTGCCAGGTGTCAAATTAACTAAAACAATCTTGAAAAAGAAAATTGGAAGATTAATACTTCAATTTCAAAACTTACTACAAAGTTACAGTAATCAAAACAGTGTGGTACTGGCGTAAGGATAAACATGTAAACCAGTGAAATAGAATTGAGACTTCAGAAATATACCCATAAATCTATGACCAATTGGGTTTTGACAAGGGTGCCAGGTCCATTCAATGGGGGGAAGAATAGTTTCTTCAACAGATGGTGCTGGGACAATTGGATTTTCTCATTCAAAGGGTAAAGTTGACCTCATAACATACACGAAACTTAACTCTAAATGGTATGGTGATGTGGAAAACAGTTTGATGGCTGCTCAAAAAAGCTAAACATAAAATTACCATATGACTCAGCAATTCTACTCATAGATGCATACCCAAAGGAATTGAAAGCAAGGACCCAAGTAGCTATTTGTATGCCAATGTTTGCTGCAGCACTGTTCACTATTAGTGAAAAGGTGAAAACAACAGCAGATGAATGATAAACAGAGTGTGGCATATACATACAATGGAATATTATTCAGCCATCATGAAGTTCTAATACATGCCACAACATGGAGGAACCTTGAAAACATGCCAAGTGAAATAACCCAGACACAATAGGGTCGGTATTGTATGATTCCACTTATATGAAATATCTAGAATAGGGTTATTTATAGAGACATAAAGTAGATTAGAGGTTGGTAGGGACGGAAGAGAATGGAGAAATATTGAATAATGGTTACAGAATTTCTGTTTAGGGGGATAACAAAATTTGGTTCTCGAAAGTGTGATGGTTCCACAACATTATGAATGTAGTAATGCCACCAAATTGTACACTTACAAAGGGTTAAAATGGCAAGTTTTATGTTAGGCATATTTTACCACAAAAGTTAATAATGCAATATACCAAAACCCA
The DNA here is from genome assembly GCA_963574415.1 of Tarsius wallacei. Taxonomy (NCBI): domain Eukaryota; kingdom Metazoa; phylum Chordata; class Mammalia; order Primates; family Tarsiidae; genus Tarsius; species Tarsius wallacei. Next base: position 52,726 of record CAUYQG010148929.1, read on the forward strand.
TGAGTTTTACTCTTGAAATGAGTGAATTGTATTGCATATGAATTGTACTTAATAAAGCTGTTTTTACAAAAACCTATGACAACATTTATTTTCCTCATGAACTGGCAGTTTGGGCATTTCTAAGTGGGTGCAGCTTATCTCTGCAGTCTAGATTCATCCTCAGTCTTGCTCACTCACATGCCTGGTGGTTGATGCTGACTATATGTTGGTATTCATTTAGGGCTGTGCCTGGGACTCTTACCTGTAATCTTTACATGTGACTGCTTGGCTTCTTCATTTTGTGGTGATGGACTTTAAAGAGCAGGCATCCTGAAAAAGAGAAAGAGAAATAGGCAGAAACTCTTCCCTGTGATGGGCTAGTCTTGGAAGTCAGGTGGTGTTACCTCGACTGCATTTTGTTTATTAAATGTAAGCACTAAGAGTGACCATATTCAAGGGCAGCATGATCAGACTCCATCTTTGATGGGAGGGGTGTCCCAGAAATTTGTGGACTTCTTTTAAAACTTCTACAGACAGTCCTTTATTCTCATCGTTTTATATTCTTTCCACATGAAAAATATGCTAATTTCCTCCCAAGACCCCTAAAAAAATCTCATGTGCAAGCTTGATGTTCAGCATCTCCGTGTCTAATTCAGGTCCAGGTGCAGATGAGAATCCTCAGGTGTGATTCCTTGAACATAGTACAGTTACTCTTGATGATCTGAACATTTGTGAATGAAAGAGGCAAGCATCCGCTCTCTAAACCCAACCTAAAATGGTGGGCCAAGCATAGGATAAGTGCTAATGAAGACTTGTTCAAAAAGAGAGGCCAGTGAGAGGCATGAAATAGCCACTGGTCCAAAGCAATTTTGAAATCTAGCTGGGCCCATGTTGTCAGTTCCTTGATTAGGGTTTAGCCCTACTGTCTGGGAATGATTTTGCATGACACTTGGCTCTGTCCTTTGGGCTCTTGGCTCTGTACTCTGAGGTGTCCTTCTTCCTTTTTCATAAAAATTAGCCTGAGTTTATAGTCGAGTAGTTTTCTCAGCCTATTTTCCTCCCATACAAATCTGCCAATTCGAATGCTCTTTTTTATTTTGTACTTTCTCTTTTTTTTTTTTTTTGGCGCCAACTTGTTATGATTCTTCTTAGACCATTTGGGGCCAGATGTGGTGGCTGACACCTGTGATCCCAGCACTGAATTGACTGACTTTACAGAATTAACTCTTATGTCTATCTAAAGTGACAGTCAGAAATAATTCACTCTTATTCAGCCTGGGATAGTCAGTACTTAAAATTTTTAACACATTTGTGAGCTGTGAACATTTTAACCAGTGTTTATTTCTATATTTAGTTTAAATTTATAATATATTGTTACTTGAGGTATAATTTATAAACCATGAGCTGTGTAATGTGTAATAGCTGTCTCTGTACCCATGGCTGGAAGAGTGAAGAGGGATTTGGTGAGACCAGAATGTCATTGTGGCAGAGCCAGCCTGTTTTTGTGTTGTCGTCTGTTCTTGAGCACTGGTTTGCTCCTGGGTAAACTAGGAAGACTAATGCCTCTCCTGCCGTGTGGGTGGAAGGTGAAACGTGATGATGTGTATGAGATGGTTGCACGGTACCTGGAGCACATGTATCGAAGAGCTATCTGTTCCCTCTTCTTTCTTTACCTACCGCTTGCCCCTCGCCCTGGGTGCTTCATGTTAGAAAACACCGTGAAAAGTGTGGATGCTTCTGAAAAAATCTCTCTGCCAGCAGTTAGCGTCAATAGCATGCAGAAAATAAGACAGGATGATTTGGCTTATTATTTTCTATTTGGCAATAAGAAGCTTATTTGCACATAGCCTGATTTCTTTCAAGCTGCAAAAAAAAAAAAAAGAGGTAAAGCAATATATATTAAAACATGCAAATTATAACGAAGCATTTAAAGCTTGATTACTCTTCCCATCCTCCTATGGCAAACTATTTTTCTTCTTCTCTGCAGTCTACATTTTATGACCTTGAGTCACTCATTTTCTGCCTGGTGGCTTTGTTGCATGACACTGGATGACATTGAGAAAATGAAATCAAAACCTTGCTTGGGCTTTGAAAGAAACTGTGATCCTGATTTTGAGAGTGGGAGGAAAAAAATGGAGAGGGGAAGGAGGAAGAAGGGACATATATGGAATACTAAAGGCTGAAAGTCTGTTTTCGGATTGATTTTCTGTGGGCCCCTGCTGTTTTATGACCTTAACCCTCATGGGCAGAGAGGGTCGAGGTACAATTCCCAGATATCGATTTAATCTTTCCATTTGAAACTGGTCATTCACCAAAACATGGCCTTCATTTCCTCTGCGTAAAGGCAACAATGTGGCACCTCGGTCCCTTGGTGGAGCTCCTTGCACTGGACAGCTCATTTGTTTGAATGAACTGTCTAGGCACTTAATGACATCTTGCATCCTATCTAATACAAAATCCACAGCAGATACGCCACCAGCACATTCTGGATGGCAAAGAGGCACACCAGAAGGAAAGTTTGAGTGGCTGTCGCCTCCAGATTTAGCAAGCTCTACAGCTTGTCTCTGTTGTCCTCTCATCCTCTTGCTTGGTCTAGCTCCTACTCCCAAGTCAACTAGGACGTAAAAGCGCAGTGTGAATACATCAGCTGCTCCAGAGCCCTGTCTTTGGGAGATGAATCGTGACTCATTTTTAAAAAGTTCTCCATGGGAATTTGAGTAAGTTTACCGCAAGACTTGGAAATAAAAACCTATAAGGCATATAAATATGTGAATGTTACCAAGGTCTTCAGTTGGAGGAAGATGTACTTTCAGCATGACCAAAGGGTCATGGGTTGTGGGTAAAAAGTTATAAGAGGAATTGTTCTTCTCTGCTTCAGTGCTGGTGCCAGCAGCTGAGGGTCTCTTGGATAATGGTGTGCTCAGGAGTCTTGACATGGTTTGAACCCATCAAAAAAGACCAAGTCCTGCCTCCCTCTGCTGACTCTGCCTCGAAGCCATGACTGTGGGATCCTTCATTGGCTGTTTTGGTCCTGCCTGCCGTTGAGGAAAGGTAGACCAAGTGGGTCAGTGTGGCAGGGGATTTATTCAGAGCAGGAACTGTGTGGAGTCGTCAAATCAGAAGCAATGAAGAAGAGAGATTACTGCTAGTTGCCAAAACTCTCCAGGCCCTACAAACGGAACCATTCAATTCTGCAAACACGTTCATCAGACAATTCCTTGGCCTCCTTACTTCATGTGTCTGCTCATCCTAGCCTGAGTATTGTTTTCGTCGTACCCTTTTCCCCTGATGGCCAGATCTCTTAATTAGTAAGAGAAACGACATGAATTTGAGGCACTGCTTTATTTTTCAATACTATCTTGTAGAATGGCCCACCTAAGAGATAAAGACTGTATTTTTTCCTACCATGTCACTATAAATTCCTGATCTTTGCTACATTTCAGTCCTATTCCTCCTGCTATATTTCCTACTGCAATAAATGGCAACTCAAGCAAGAAAAACTGGGAGTTGTTCTGGACTTATGGCTCTCCCTGGGTGCCGAGCCACTCTATTTAGGAGACTTTTTAAAAATTTTATTTTAATTTAATTTAATTTTTTTGAGTCAGCGTCTCGCTCGGTCGCCCAGGCTGGAGAGCAGTGGCACGCTCCCGGCCACCACAGCCTCGACCTGCTGGGCTCAGGGGATCTTTCCATCTCAGCCTTCCAAGTAGCTGGAACTACAGGCACGCACCACCATGCCCGGCTAATTTCTTGATTTATTGTAGAGATGAGGTCTCGGCAAGTTGTTCAGGCTGGTCTGGAACCTACAGGCTCAGGCATTCCTCTCACCTCGGCCTGCCAACGTGCTGGGATTATAGGCGTGAGCCACCGTGCTCGGCTATTTAGGAGACTTTAGCCTTTGTCTCCTAACTATCTTTTTCTTCTGCCCTTCAGTTTCATCAGTTTTTGTCTGGACTAACGTGCTTGTCTCCGTGTGGGTCCCTGGCTTCCACTCTTGTCTCCCTCCAATTCATCTTTCATGTTGTGGCCAGTCTTCATAGAATTCTTTTATGATGGCTTTTCTAGTTCACCTCTCTTTGTTTCTTTTTTTTTTTTTTTTTTTTTGAGTTGGCGTCTCACTCCGTCACCCAGACTGGAGTGCAGTGGCCGCTCCCGGCCACCGCAGCCTCGACCCGCTGGGCTCCGGCGATCCTTCCGCCTCAGCCTTCCGAGTAGCCGGAATTACAGGCGCGCGCTACCACGCCCGGCTAATTTTTTAGATTTATTGTAGAGATGAGGTTTCGCCTGCCCAGG
>CAUYQG010148941.1:0-19373 GCA_963574415.1 Tarsius wallacei
CTTCTGCAAGAAGAATGTTATTTAATGAAACACATGTGAGCATTGCTCTGAAGAAAAACTGCCAGCATTTTACAAATACACATACACACATACACACTCCACTCTGTATAGTGATTATTTCTCCTCTGCATTCAGGCCGAACTAGCTTTATAACATTCTTTTCTCATCGCAAATAAGGTGCTAAAGACATGTTAGCAATGGTGCTAAATAAGAGAAAAGCTTCTCTGAGGGTAAGGGATCAACTGTGAACTGGTGTGATTTGATGCTCAGCCCTGAGTAGCTGGCTCAATTCCTTCTGGAATTGGGAATTTACCTGTGAAGGAAGGCATCTGAACAGCAGCAATTCCTGTGGACTCTGCAAGATCAGAGGCCTGAGGGAGGCAATAAGAATGCAAAGCATGGGAGAAAGGAAACATTCTGATTTCCAAACTTCATTAAAAAATCCATGGGTCTCCTGGCACTTGAACGTGGAGACAATAAGAAAAATGTCTGGTCAATTGCTTCTTGTCAGGCATCTTAGTAAGGAAAGGGAAAAAAGTTGGTGATCTTGAGACATGCCTCCAAGAATTTTGATTGACAAAATCTACTGACAGGTAACCAGATTTAAAGAAAGAACAATTAACTACAGATTCTGACAGTTTTTAAGAATTTCACATTTTTAAAAAGCCCAGGGAACACGCTGAATTCTTTTAAAGCTCATTGTTTCAGATGCCTTTAGATTCTTCTCCTAGCTATCTTCTATCAAGGACTTCTGCTTTCAACCTGACTGCACAATAAATCACTCCATCTCAGACTGTGCAGCAGATACAATACTAACAAAGTTCTGGATCACGTGCAGAACAGGCAGACTATGAGAAAATGGACTCACATAGATGTTCTGAATCTATTTTTACTTGTGCAGATATAGAGAGCTAGTTTTGTAAAAAAAATTAATTTGTTTCTGATCGTGAATAGTATAAAGTTATCTGGTAAGTCTGTCGAATACCTCAATGGAAGTCTAACGGATTCTAGGACACCAAAAGCCACCTTTCCACTTTTGACAGTCTCTGAAATAAGCATAAAAAGGTGTTTATAATCTCATCAGAGAAAACTAAAACCCTAAACTCTTAGCCTAGTGCCATGAATCTATTTTACTTCATTAACAACTTTTCCAGAAATGAAGCTTGCCTGCCGAGTGCTTCTGGTGTCAGAAGTCCAGCTGAAAACAGTGTGAAAGGAAAAGACTCAATAGTGACAGGTTCAAGTCAGACAGTAGACTGCTATTTGTTTCTCCCAACCAGTTTTCTTCTTCACAGCCATTAGCTAGTGACACCATTTGTCAGCCTCCTCACAGCTAGATATGGTTACGTGACTAAGCTTCAGTCAATGGAATGAGAGGAGACTAGATGGTACTATATTCATCGCGGACCCCCAAAAGGAAAGTGTCTGCCCTGGCCTGCCTCGTGTGCCCTATTTTGCTGACATGTGGCTAAGGTTATAACCCAAGCTCCACCATGCAAATGAGGTTAACACCCTGGTGAAGATTGTAGTAGCGTGTTGCAGAAAACGTGTGACCCTGAATGACCTTGTGGAAGGTCTCATAGTTTAGTCCAGTTGTACTATTAAGTGAGATAGAAAGCAGTGTCCTGTGTCATTTAGTCTTGTATTTTAGGGTCTTTTTGTTATGGCGGCTTAGCCTTTATATTACCTAATACAGGATTCTTGCCTAAACCTATGTGAATTCAGTTCACACATTTATGTGTACCCATCTACTGCTGTATTCCACTCTTAGAACAATCCCTTTGTGCATATCATTTGCTCATTAGACAAAATTGGAAAATACTTTTTGGGATCCATGTGTTATCAGGTGATGGAATCATGTCATTAATTTATTACTTGTTTCTAAGAACAGTTGCAATTCCCAATATGAAGCAATCGAGTTTTTATCATTCTTATGTCAGCAGTAATGGCCTTTAGGTATGAACTGATGTTTTTTCCTGCAGACTCTGCAGATGAGGTCTCTGTATGATTTCTCTGTCCTGTGAGAGTGTGCATACACAGTCACTGCACTATAAATGCATTTTCTCATAAGTACCAACAATAAAGCAACCCAGCAGAGGGCCTATTTGTCATTCCTTTGAATCTGGAACTACTAGTTCTATTACAAATAAGAAAAAGTAGCTAATTCAAAATTTTGAGGGTGAAGGGGGTTTGTGAGTATGGATAAAGTCAGATTGATTTAGTATAACAAAATGCAGTTTTAAAAAAAAGTTCAAATGCATTTTTTATGCCTTAGATCTTTAAAAACTTGTAAATTTCTATTGTATTCTCTTGGTTATCTTGTCAAATGCTTCATTCAAAAGGAAAAATGTATGTCAGTGGTAAATTTTCACACATTTCATATTAATGCAGTTTTAATGTTGGTTTTATGGAGAATAGAAAAAAATGCAGCTCCATATTTTTTTATTTTGCTTTGTTTTGTTTCTCTGCTATGGTGTGAGGTCAAGTGCAGTTGCTAAAGGAACTACAGACCAAAAGTTGAAAACTTGGAGGCCATTAAGCTTCTCAGGATTTATTTGAGGAGCAGATATACTCCCCAGGCAGTCTTTGATGGCTCCTGACAAAGTGGGCCTCGTATCACAAATTTTTACATTGCACCATTTCAATAGCTCAGCTTTGGGCAAAGCCACAGAGGTCTTATGATCTACTGGTCTTATTACATCTCCCGAGGGTTGACCACTGACCAGAAAACAGAAGATCCGCCTCCTGGGATTCAGATGTCATTTTAAAATCTCATGATTTTCATAATTATCCATGCGTATGAGATGATGCCATGCTGTAGCCCAATGAGTAAGAACTTTGGAATTTTAGAATTTCAAAACCCTCACAGGAACCGAGTCTTTAATGATTGTCTGGGTTTCAGTTTTAACTTTGTCTCTGAGGTTTCCCAGATGCTCACATGCTTCTGGTTTCCATTGGTTCTCATGTCACACTGGTGCCACATAGCCTACTGTTTCATGCACCACCCTGCCACATGTCGCCAGTTTCATGGATTACTCCGTAATAAAATACTGCATGTTGTAATTCCTCATCTCATCGTTCATCATCTCATGCAAACTTGACCTTGCTCAGGACTGTAGAGGTGATCCTTGGAATCTTCATTGAGACTTCTGATCCTAGCATTGCTGCTCCTTTTCTCTGACTTTTGCTTGTATCTTTGCTGGAAACCTTCTAGAGTGCGACAGAGAGAAAGTACCCCGGTTGGAAAGAAGTGAGAGCTCTGGGGAGAAGAGACACAGCTAGATTCCTCATGGGTGGGAGCGTGATATTTCCAAGTCTCTGGGGGAAGAGTTGTCTTTGCAGCCCAACTGATATTCTGTTGTGTATCTTGATCTTCAATAATGTACCCAGGGGCAAATAAGGGTGTATGTATGCTGCTAAATACATTGGCTGTGAGAAAAATGGTAATCATTCCAGGTAGGAAGAAAGCAACTGTGAACTGACGTGTTAAGTCCATACATTCACCAGAATAATTGAAGAAAGCTGAAAAAAATCATTTAGTTGCATTTAGTTCCATGGAGAGACAGACTCATACTGGTCACAGACTCATACGGGTCACTCTGAGCTAAGTTAAGGACCCTGGGAACACTGACTCTGTCCATTCTCCAACATTCTCTTTATTTAGTTTTCTTTTTGTCAAGCTTGCTAAAGAATTACATTAAAAATGTGGATGGTCCCCCGCAAAAATGTGATTTGCCCTGCCCTTCACCCTTCAAGTGTGTCAGCTGAGAGGCAGCACAAGGCTATACCGGATGGATGCCCTGATGCGCTCACCACAGGCAGTGCTGAGCACAGCGTTTCCATTATACTCATGGAGACAAAGACACGGCAGGGATTTGCTTAAACATTAAAAAACACCCATCTTTAGGGGTGGAGAAAATAAGCGTTTCCTAGTGGGAGAGAAGTACAAGCCTATAGAATTAATAGCTTAAAAACACTGATTATATTTTCCTTCTCTGTAAAGAACAAAATTGCTAATGATACCACTAGCCTACTGTGAGCTTTCCCCTCCTGCCTGCACAAAACACTTTCCAAAAAAAGATCTGGCTCTTGTCAGCGATTTCTAAGATCCAAAAACTAAATGTAAGGTACAGAGGGCACCCACAGAGGGGAGAAGAGAAGCTGCTGCCCATAAACCACCAAAGGAGTTTCCCTCGTACCTAGTTATATTGACTGAAGACATTTAAAGGAGAATCTCACTCAAATGCCAAGGAATGTTATTATATCACAACACGAGGTATAAAAAGAAAATGTAAGTTTCCAAAGGCCATCCACTGGAGGGGGTCTAGACAGCTTTATCAAAATTCATAGACATGGGGCAGGCATTACTTGAGATAGATACTTTTGAATTCTATTGAGTACAGGTTACATGATTAATCAGTTTACACACAGCAGATAAAGTAAGTCATTGCTTTCATAAATAGATGATAATGTCATTGAGGAAAGGAGTTCAACTGGTTTGAAAAAAATGCCCTTTTCTTCAATTTTTTCATTCAAGTGTCATAAGTGTAAAATAGGCCAATGATAACTGTGTAGTATATTGATCTCTATTAAAGCTATCTTTAGAGTTGCCGTCTGTTGTCTGCTAGGTTTTGCGTCCTGAGATGACAAAAAGTCAGGATTAATTTAGGTCCAAGCATGCCACAGGAGTTTTCATCAGACCTTAATGACTAATGTGGAATGGAATCAAAACCACTTTCTGCAATATTCACAGAAGAAGGAAGTGCCTGCCTCCTTAACAGCGTGGGGGAAGAGGGGATGTGGGGGTGTGGAGAAAAGAACTGCACACTTGCAAACCAAACCCCAGGCCTTGTCTCCCAGAGAGAGGCCTTTGTCTATTTCAGTCGTGAGGAACTTAGAGAAATAAATTTAAGACTGTTTTACATTGATTGTGTTCACACTGATTATTCTAGGACCAAAATATATTGAAGGGGTTAGTGGAGTCAGAAAGACCTGGGTTTGCTCTCGCATGTACTAGCTGGGTGACCCGAAGCTAAGTTTCCATTTTTGAAAAAGTAGGATCCAATAATATTACTCTTTGTCCCCCTCAACTCTTTTTTAATTTCATGCCTGTAGATAAGTTGTCACACATCTAGTTTTCACCTAAATTCCTCAACTGTTGTCATTTGCTACATTTGCTTTATCTCTTTTCACATAACACTTTGTGGTGGTTGTTGAACTATTTGAAAGTAAGTGCAGACTTGATGACACTTAAATACTTCACAAATATCTTCTAAGAATAGAAACCAGTCTCCTCCCAAACCAAAGTTGCATTACATCAACCAAGAAATCTGACCCCAATACTCTAATACTAATACGTACTCTGTTTACAAATTTCCCCAATTATCCTCGTAATGTCTTTATACTCGATTTTTTTTTTCTAATCCAGAATCCAGTTAAGGATCACACGTTATATATAGCTATTGTCTTTAAACTCCTCCCAAACTTTTTTGGTTTTTGTGATGTTAACATTTTTGAATCGTCGAAATCAGTTTGGCAAGTTGTAAAAGGTTCCCAAATCTGAATGTGTCTGTTTTCTCATAACTGGATTCAGGTTAAACTTTTCAGGAAGAATACTAGAGGTGGAATATTCAAAATGCTTGGAGTCAGAAGGGTTACAGATTTAAATTTTTTTCAGGTTTTGGAATATTCGTATATATATCATGAGATATCTTGAGGATGGGACCCTAGTCTAAACACAAAGTTCATTTATGTTTCAAATACACCTCATATACATAGCCTGAAGATAATTGTTTATGAGAGCTTTAATTCTTTTTGTTCATGAAACAAAGTTTTGACTGTGACCCCTAGCATGAGGTCAAGTGTGGAATTTTCCACTTGTGGTGTTATGTTGGCATTCAAAATCCTGGGCAACTTGGCGAGCCCTCATCTCTACAATAAATCAAAACAACTAGCCGGGCGTGGTAGCGCGCACCTGTAGTTACAGCTACTTGGAAGGCTGAGGTGGAAGGATCGCCAGAGCCCAGCAGGTCGAGGCTGCAGTGACCGGGAGCGGCCACTGCACTACAGTCTGGGCGACTGAGTGAAACTCCAACTCAAAAAAAAAAAAAAAAAAATTTTCAGATTTTAGAGCATTTCAAATTTTGGATTTTTTGGTTGCTCAACTTGTATGATGTTGAGTATTTCCCATTATCTACTACCACAAGGCACATCATGTCAGTTTGTCTTATTGCTGGTGATGTTGACCTTGTTCACATGGTTAATGTACTATCAGTCAGATCTTTTTATTGGAAAGACACATTTTTCCCTTTATAATTAATGACTGACCAATGCTTTGAGACACTGCATGCATTCTATTCTCTAACAACATTTAACCAATATGTTTTAGCATCCATTGATGGCCTCTGCCTAAATCAGTTAACTACATTCATGGTTGAAAATTGTGATTTTTCATTTTTACTTTTCCCTGTTAGCTGACATTCTTCTGTAAAGAAGAGACTCCAACTTGAGTATCATTATAAATGATTACTTCTAAAATTTAATGTTTTAATCTAATTATACCTCCTTAAGGATTAAAAGAAAGATATCCAAAACTCTTGGCACACGTCTGGACCATATGAGGCAGCTGTCAAGTGGTAGCTATTATTTATAATGATAATTATTTTATTGTTATTTTTTCTGATTCTAAGTCTCACTCTGTTGCCGAGGTTGTGGTACAGTGCAGTGGCACGATCATGGCTACTGCAGCCTTGACCTGCTGGGTTCAGGTGATCCTTCCATGTCAGCTTCCCGAGTAGCTGGGACTACAGGTGTGTGCCACCATGCCTGGCTAATTTTTTTATTTTATTGTAGAGACATGGTCTCGCCATGTTGCCCAGGCTGGTCTTGATCTCCCGGACTCAGACAATCCTCTCGCCTCAGCCTCCCAAGTGCTGGGATTACAGGCTTGAGCCACTATGCCTGGCCTGTAATGATAATTATTATTTTATTCCATGTGCCAGAAACTAAAGTGTCAATTTAATGTTGTTGTAGCAGAAGACAAACTAGTTGCCAAATCTTATTTTGTCCATGGGATAAACAATAAAAGGGCCACCCCACTAAACAACTTCCAGATGCTCTCTTGGCCTGTGGTTAGAAGATTACCCTCTTTCTTGGAGATTTAAAGGGTACCTATAGACGGGCCAAAGGATTCTCAGCCGCTCGTTTTTGAGTTACATCTTTGATTGCCTCTCAAGACCGCAACTTGAATAGCTCTTTTGCTAGGCCCAGCAATCTCCACCAACCTGACTGGGCTCTTCCTCTATGGGTGAAGGAGGAGGCTCATCTTTTCCAGTGGAAGGCTGCTCCAGTCGCTGAGAAGCCATTCCCCAAAGAAGTAGTCTTGGGAAGAGGTGGCAGCCCCACTCAGTGAGCTGCTTCCTTATTTTTAAGATTTCTCTTTTTTGGTCGTCCAGGGAGTCTGATATCCTTGATGCCGAATTCACTCACTGGCGGTTAGTAAGATCTTTAGTGAAGCACATTAACTCTCTTAGGGAGCTAAAGAATATTTTTGTATCTGAAAATCAAGATTTGGGTCCAAGAGTTAATATGTCATGCCAAGTGCATCACACAATGGCCCTGGGAGATGGAGGAGCAATGTGTAGTTTGAATTTATTATTATTGGACTTGGCAAATAATCATTACTCGGGATTGTCAGAGATACACAACTTGCTTCTCCCAACTCTACAGGTGCAGTTTTGTTTGGAAATACGAGGGAAAGTGTGTGTGTGTGTGTGTGTGTGTGTGTGTGTGTGTGTGTGTGTGTACGCATGCATGATGTTATGGGTCAGGGATGAGAGGTAGCAATAACTTTATTGACCAACTCCTGTGCATGTCCTTCTTTCCCATCCATTCTATGCCTACCTCTGTGCCCAGGAGGGGGCTGACCCTTGTGAACTTTATCATCTTGTGCTTCTTTCTGTGGCTTTCAGTTGGGTTTGCCGATGGGAGGCTTCAGCAGGAGCTCACATGGCAGGAGGGAAAATAGGTCACTCGCTTCTCTGGCAGTAGCTGGATTTTTCCAGACTACAGCTCTTACGGGGCTTCCCTCCACAGCTTCTGTTCTCACTGGAGATAGCTAATATTCTTTCCATCTCCTTTGCTTTCAGCTCTAAGAGTAGTATCGGTTTCCCGTGTGACACTCTCCAAGTGCCTCACCATCCGATTTTCATATCTCTGCCAACACACTGGTAAATAATCTCTTTACAAGTCTCTTTCTTGAGCCATCTGGGATGGATTCCGTCTCCAGCCAGGACCCTGCTGCATCCTGATATACCTACTGTCTGTTAGGTTCTATACCCGATAATTATTCATTTAGTCTTTTCCACCACTGTATGCGGTGAATCGTAACCTACACAGTATAGCTGGGTAAACTGAAGTCAGAGAAATTACATGACATGCTCAGTGTTAAAGCCCAACTTAGCATTTTTCTAAAGCTACATATGGTGCTCCTACATAACAGTGTTTCAGCAACCTGCATAACACCTTCTTCAAAGATGGTTGGGGCAGTTTTTAATTTCATAGATGAGGAGTTGCCTAAAGGTATCTATGTCCCTTGGAGCAAACACCATGGACCTTAGCATTAAAGGATCTGGAGTTCTCTAGACCCTGTTAGATTTTTATTTCTCTCCTTCCAATCACTTTACCTCAAATTCACAGGAAAGGTCATCTGCCGGGCAAACTATTATATCAGTGAATCTAATTGGAAGAGATGCAGATCTGAGAGGGGTAATTTTCTGGGAGCTTGTAATTTGCAGTCACCCTCGGTAACATAAAGAGAAGACAGTCAAACATTTGGTGGACTGAACTGATGTGTTGTTAACCTTAACCATGGTTGGCTCTAATTAGCACTATCTCTCCATCTCCGTAGCTGTTTTCTTTTTCTTTTCTTTCTTTGTCCCTTCTTTTTTCCCCTTGTCCTCTATATCTCATGCCCACACTTCTGCCCTATGTCTTATCTTTCTTTCTACCAGTACTGTGGAATTCTTTTTCTTATCCCAAAGCCACATCAGTTTCCCATGAATGTGCTTTGACTTAAAGGAAATCACTACTAGTAGGAAATGAAGGCGTGTGGGAGACCCGATGAGACAGATAAAACTATATCTGTTTTCCTTCCTCCTAAGCCTCTTCTCTCAACTCCCAATTTCTCAATAATTTTCATAACTCTCTTTCGGCCCTTCATCCTAAGTGGAGTTCAATATGCATTTTCAGTACTTTCTTTTTAAGTTAAGACATTATAGAAAGTTTCAACTAGAAAGTTGAAAGTGATCTAGCAGGCCAAGGTAGGTAGGTTGGGGTGTGGCTTCCTGTGGCCTGAGTTGTGAGGGGATAAAAACCAGGCGATGTGATAGCAATGGTATAGGGTGGGAACTTCCTTTATGTCCTGAACTCTGAGCGGTCTTCTAAAGTGGAGGAACCATAGTACAAGCTTTTTCTAAATATGGCCTGTGAACTACCTGTGTCAGGTTCACCTGCTGCTTGTTAATAATGCAGATTCCTAGGCTCTCTGCAGCCTAATGAAGGAAAGCTCTGTGGAGAAATTAACATTTTAAACAAGTTCTCAGAGGAGATTCTTATGTACATCAAAATACATCAATTACATTAATTAGCTGTATAATTTGAGAAAATAACTGAACCATTCTCAGCCTCAACTTCCATCATCTGTAAAATGGGGAGAAAATCTGTTTCACAGAGGTGTTATAAAAACTAAAGCATCATTTAGTCCTTCCTCTGTAATACATAACTAAACATAATAGATGGTCATTTTAAAATAAATAATTAAAATCAGTGATTCTTACATGACAAACCTGAAAAGACTGGTGAATAGTCACACTGACTCACATTTGATATTTAGCAAAGATACACAGACAACAAAATAATCATTGCTGAAAGCACAACAAATTTGACAATCTGAAACCACAACAAGCAGGATCATGCTTATTTCAGTAGAGAAACCAGAAAAAGTATACTCTATTGTTATATTCTGTTTCATACAATTTTGCAGCAAGAAAAATCAAGTAATGATTTTTATGCTTCCCAAACACTTCCATGTTTTGTTTTTTGTGTTAAAAAAAATTTTTTGCTTGCTTTTCTTTCTTTTTAAATTATGAATTTTCTCAGAAGTCCCAAACAAATAAAAATTAAAAAATATAAATAAAAATAGGAGGGCTTTTTATTTAAGTAGAAAAAAACAACTTCATATATTCTAACGGAGAATCTAGTAATACATGAGGATATAAAAAGCACTGTGACTTTTCAATGCATTTGACAGTATAAAAAGTTCCTTAGTGATTTGCTATAAGAACAGAAGGCCTTCCATTTTAATATACACCCTGCTGGGAAACTTGCAGTTGATTTATGACCTCTCAAACCTGAGGCATTGTATTCACACTTGAAAGAAATCATGGTTTCAGGAAGAAAAAGAGAAAGAAGATTTTATTTCCTCTAAGAATTAAAATCCAATCCTATATGAAGATGATCTTCAAGATGAATGAGAACATAGATAATAAAGTGACAAAATAGAAATGTATAATCAGGACCATACTAATTTAATTGAAGTAAAATATTGTGAGCACAGAACTAGAAAAATGTGACTCCGTTGCCAGTGATTGCTCTACCTGGATAGCCTTCAGAAACATGTGGATGTTTTTAAAATTTGTAGATTCCTGGGGCTCATCCCAGACATAGCATGTCCCAGAAGTGAGGTCCAAAAATTGGATTTTTGAAAGCTCCCACACTGGGAATGAAGAACGTGTGTGTGTGTGCGTGTGTGTGTGTGTGTGTGTGTGTGTGTGTGTACATTTGTGTGTGTATTTATTTATTCTGAACTCTGTTTGCCAAAGCAAAACATGACAAAATGAAGTTTATAACTCTTATAATAGGACATTTTATAGTAGGAAACATATAAAAGAAGCAAAACTTTCCCTATGAGTGACTTCTGAAAAAAATCTCATTTTTGGTATTGTATACATGGGGCTCTGAAGGATCAACTATGACTGTTCATTTTTGTCTGGTACTATAGTTTAGCGAGACCCTTAGGAACGATTGAGGGGTTTGAGGTTGTGTATCCCTTCTCTGCAGAGTGATCCAAATGTGCTTGTGTTTAGGCTGCTGACATCCCTCCAGTGGTGGGAGGGGTCTCCCTCAGGTGTGAGCAATGAGTGTGCACTGCAGCTAGAGAATTTTAGAACGATAATAAAACACTCTAAATGTTTTTATATTATTGCCATGTGCCAGCAAACATGAGAAACAAAACAATGTCAGTGATAAACTACTTTTGCCCTCAAGTCTTTTGTTAGTCTAAATTTTAACAATTGCTGTTGAGCTTTAATAGCACACACACACACACATAATATACAAACACACACGCACATATATATATAGTTAATAGTGCAGTGCTAGCAAAAGCAAAGAATCAGAGTTTAAATTCCTTCAATCTGTAATTCTATATGGAGTTTTAAACTGTAATTTAAAAACAGTGTCTTCTTGGTGTTTTTATTTGTGCTTTAAATTTAGAAACAGTGAAACAGAATGTCAACTACAGAGTATAATATTTTTGTTTGGCACAAATTTTAGTTCACACATAAAAATATTTTGTGGAATTTGAAGATATCTTTAAAAAAGAAAGTTCATTCTTCCTTTTAAAGTGTTTAAGAACTAAATAACAAATCAAGAAAAGAAAATGTTTAGTGTACAATTTTAATAGTGAGCAAAATGGTTTCAATTGAAGATGTTTCACTTAGTATATGTATATGTACTGGCATGATTATGTATATAAAGCTCAGTAAAATAAGATTGTTACTGTGTCTATTTCAGACTATTATGTGTTTCACATCCTTATAATTAACGAAAATATTTCTGTCATATATAAAAAAGGATTGTTAGGAAATAATCTGCTCTGGTGTCAAACATACTAGGTAAACTGTCATTCCCTTTCATTCCTCTCTCACCAAAATCAATGTTTCCATGGTTCATGGCTTCTGCCTCTGGCTTTTATTTCCAGTCTACTGTTTTAGTCCCTTGCATTCGTAGTTGTTGTTTTCTTGTCTTTTGTTTCCATTTTCCCTTCTCCTTTTGTGAAATTTCTTGCTTTTTTTGTGTACTTGCCTTCTTCACCAGATAATTGGTTTTGTCCATCCCTGACAGTCAGTGAGAATGCCCTTGTGCTTCTGCTAGGAACATACATTACCATGTGATGAAGTTTTTGCCCCCATGGCTGAAGGGCTGTTATTGCGTTTACCAAAGCAAAAAATGATTAAATGAAGTTCATAACTCTTATAATAGAAATTTTTATAGTAGGAACCATAAAAGAAGCAAAATGTTCCCCATGAGTGGATTCTGGGGAAAAAAACCATCTCTTTTAGTATTGCACACATAGGGTTCTAAGGGATTGAGACAGTGGGATCAACTGTGAGTGCTTTGGAGCTGCCCTTTTTGCCTTTTCCTTAATTCTTTTCCTTTATTCCTGGCAGAATTCCAGTTGTAGAAGTCTCTAGGTTTATATATTTCCAAGTAAACCGTAACAGAATTGTATCCATAATGCTAAATTATTATAATAAGCTTTGGTGGTGAATTTAATGAACATAAAATAGAGGTGGCTTATAATAAAAAGAAACAAACATTCCCATTATCATCATCTAATTTCCTCCCACATAAGACATTACGTTGAAAACTAAAATAATACCATCTCTCACTTATTTGTATAGTACTTGCTATTTCATTTACACTATTTAATTTGCTATTTACAGCAATCTTATTATCAGTCATTGGTATTACCACCAAATATCATCTCCATTTTAGAAATGAGTAAACCATTTAAATGACTTTACTAAAATTATTTGGAAGCCCTGTGGCAGAAAGGAAAATATTCTCAACACCAGACTGCTTCTAAGTATCGTTACAAGCTTTCTCTCCATTATATTATAGTGAGATAGCTCTGGCTCTTTGGGAAGAAAAAAAATTAGTGAATATTCATTTTTATTCTGATTCTGTAGTTGGAGAAAGACCCAAAGGGAATCCCAGGACAGGGATGGTCTCTGTGCTGAAAAGGTTCAGAATTTAGTAGGAGGAGGTCATAAAACATTAGGTTTAAACATGTTAAATAAATTCTTACTTTTTAGGATTTCATGAAAAACATTTCAATGTTCACATGAAGAAAGCATAATCAAATTTGGGAGGCTCTCACTTTACAAGATCTCATAAGATATGATGACAGAAACCTCTTCATCTGATCCAAGTACCTGAGTGATATAGTTTCTTTCATTATAAATTGATCCTTTATTTATGGAACCCAAACATTTTAACTTAAGCATCAGATAAAGTGATTTCTTGGATTCATAATGGTGAAAGGGGCAATGGGGGACAAAAATTGTTTCAACACAACTATTTTCATTGGAAATAAAATACTTAAAATTTCTTTCTACTTTGCCCATCCTAACTCATTACCTAATGGCACCTTCTTAAATATCCTCTCTTATCCCCAGTTAGTTGAGATATCTTCCTGTCTGCACCTGCAGACTGCACTGGCGATTTCTTACTTTGTCCAACCCAACATCTTCTAACTCTTTATCTTGTTACAGAACCACATTTCTCCTGTGGATTGACCTTCTCCCATTGTGAATCCCAGGTGGTTTGATAGGGCTAATTCTCTTGATTTTAGGGTTAAGTCCGTTATAAAAGCCCAGTCAAGCAAATTCTCTGGACCACAGTGACTAGTTCAGGGGTGAGTCCAAAGACCCAAGGCTTTTGTAAAACTGCTTAGGAAAAGAATGACTTTGTTGGACTAAGAGCTGGGGGGATAGAAACACAGTTTTGTAGAAACCACCATCCGGAAAGGGTTTGACTGAAAGGAATGCCAACTCTGAGGCAGAGCAGAACCGGGGGAGGAGAAGGGAGAAATTGATCCAGAGAGACAGAGACCTTTGTTGTCATTACTGAACTTCTGGGTTAATTTGTGCCTCATGCTAGGCCAATTTCTGGACGATTGAGTTATATGAGTCAGTGGTTTCTTGATTTTTTTTCCTTCAGGAAAATTGAGTTGGTTTTAAATTTTTTTAATTTTTATATATTTATATTAAAATTATATTTAATATATTTATATATCTAAGGAGCGCAAGTACAGATTTCTTATATGTATATATTGTGTAGTGGTGAAGTCTTGTCTTTTAGAATACCCTGAGTTGGTTTTTATCAATAATTATAATAAAAATAAATCTAGCAACCACAGAGGCATTGTTTATTCTTCTCTTCACATACCATTTTTTGACATGTTCAGTTTAACCTGTGAAACTGTATAATCTTGGTCAATGAGGTGTTCTTAAAGGCAGAGAGTAGGCTCTGTTGGTCGTTGCTTCCCTGTGGAACCTGGCATTCTTTGGGCATGTGAATTCTCTATAAACACTGCACCTTGGGAAAGTAAACTCCATAAATACTTACATAAAATACTTATAAACAATAAGGTTCACATGTTCATTTCAGTTAGCCTTTTGGCTAAGATCAAGTGATGTAGAACATTTAATTTGAGCATTGTCTTTCTTTAGCATTCAGGAGGATGCAATCACAATATTCCCAATACTAATAGGTTTTTTGAACTTGCTAGGCTTCTGAAATTCCTCGGAAGCAACTATTTATGAGTTCCTGTAGCAGCCATCCAACGGTCTGGCATGCCTATTTTGATTTCAGGACTGAGATCAAAGATATGAGTAACTAAGAATAAGAAGCCTATTCCAAAAAAAATCATAGCTGGTGCTTGACATTAAACAAACACACACACACTCACACATACATATATATGAGAGAGAGAGAAAGAGAGAGAGAGAGAAAGGTCAGATTTAAGTGAAAAGACAAGAAGTTCTATTTTGTATATGCTGAGTTTGAGATGCTTGTGGGATATTAAGGTGAAGATAGTTAAGAGTCAGCTGAATTAATGGGTCTAGACTTCAGGAAAGGCTGTAAGGGATAATACATATTTGGCTACACGTTAGGATCACCTGGGCAGTCATTGGTATTTTTTTAAAGCTATTTAGGTTAATACAATGTATAATCAACAATGAGAAATAATGCCCCAGTGTGTCTGGCTAATATTTTAGTAACCGGAAAATTCAGAAAACAGATCAAAGCACTTCGGGATTTAATTATTGACTTAAGATGTGGTTCCAATCTTCCAAAGAAAATAGTTTTATCTAAGTGTCCCTTCTTCTTATCTTATAATTCTATGAAAAATTCAAATTAAATAGAAAGGCTGCATAACAATGGAAAGTACATGAAGTTTCTCAGGTAGGTAGATCTGAATTCAAATCTTGCCTCCTCTACTTGTTAGTTTTGTGGCCCTGGCTGAGATACTTAACTTCCTTGCACCTTCGTTTTTCTTATTTGTAAAAACAAGAATAGTATTAACTTTCAGAAGACTGTAGGCAAGAAATTATATAATTCAAACAAGACACCAAACACAGGGCCAACTACTTTGTAGCTGTTTAATATTTTTATAATAACTGTTGAAATAAGATACACAGTTCACATGTATAATGGCAGGGCAGAAATGTCTGTTATTTTGCAGATAATAGTCTTATAGGCATCTTGTTTGGGGTCTACAGACATCCCTGAGTAGATATACCCACTATATCTTAAGCTCCTGTCATTCACTGTCAGGGTTTTGTAATATTTTCACCCTGGTTAATGTTGTGAGAAGCATGGATCCTAAATGAGGCAGCTGGTGCCCAGCAGCGCAGCGGTGATAAGGCATCACCAAACAAGACAGTGGTTCCATTTTTTCCCCCCGCCAAGGCCTGGCTTAGCATCTAAATTTCATTTTCTCAATTTTGTATTTATAATGCCTTTTCCTTCCCTCATGCCTTTTAATGACTTTTCCCTGGGATGCACGCTCTCACAACCTACCCCACCCCCACCATGCTAGTGCCCGTGTTCCCTAGCATAGACTCCTATAGCTGGCCTCTGGTTTTTAATCCCCTCACTCCTCCCTTCACTCCAGTGGCATCATCTGGTTTTGCAGATATTTCACAAAACCTTGACAGGCATGAAGTCGTAGAAACCACTTAGGGAAGAGGGAATCTGATACATTTACATACCATTATCCAAAATGTGAGATTTCTATAGCAAATATTGCTTATTCATGAAAATACCAAAAGGCAACCATCTAGTTAACCTCTCTGCACCTTTCAACAAAATTATGATTATACACAGACTCTAATAGTATTTATTTAGATGAGAACATTATAAACAAATGAGAAAACATCCCTCTTCTCCCCACCACTCACTGCTCAATCC
This sequence comes from Tarsius wallacei, assembly GCA_963574415.1. Taxonomy (NCBI): domain Eukaryota; kingdom Metazoa; phylum Chordata; class Mammalia; order Primates; family Tarsiidae; genus Tarsius; species Tarsius wallacei. The sequence continues at coordinate 16,321 of CAUYQG010148941.1, forward strand.
TATGCACCTTATTAATGTATTCCCAATGCATATTTCTCTGGGAAGTGTGCGTAAAGCTTGTACCAAATCTGCCTCAAGGCATACTAAAGCAGAGTCCAGCAACATTTTCATAAACAGGAAATTATACACACATAAATGCATGTGTTCCTGATGTAATCTGATAGAGAAGCAAAATTAAAGCTGATTTGCTTTCCAATCATTTACCAAAAAACAAACAAAAAAACCAAAACAAACCCAAATAATAGAATTTAACAGGTTCTCACTTGAGGGAGAAACAGAAAGAGACCACACAGAACTTACCTGGCAGGAGCAGGGGTTGGGGAAGGCAAGGTGGTAAGCAGTGCAGCTGGGGTTCTCGGGCCTACAGCACATGCATTAAACACAAAGCCATCTTTGGCTGGTTTTCAAGACAGAGGCAGGGGTGCTGCAGAAAGATACCGTGAACTCCTTATATGGAAAGAAGCCAGACTGGAGCAGCATGCAGAGAGAGCTGAATTAAATGTGCAGATTAAATGAACAGCTTGCTTTATGTACATCAGTTAAGTTCAAAGCTTTCTGGCCTACTGTTAATAGCAGGCTTGGCGAAGAAATCAACATTGACCTGGTGACACAGGCCTGGCAGAAGGCAGGCGAGAGCTGCTCTTGCCCTCTGGCTCTCTCCTCCTCCAACCTGCATTTCTCCTGCACTGTTTTCTCAATATTTAGGGCTTTAACTACAGCACTCATTCTCGTGCAAAAAAGAGTTTGGCTTGGAGTCCCCAGTCAACAACAGCAGAGGGAGGGGAGTGTTTGGCACCCTGAAAAAGGAGTTAGGACAACTGATAACTTAATGGCACTGACACCAACATCACAACCAGAAGAATAAGGCCGTCAATACCGCTGATCCAGGCACAGAATTGTCCACCGTCCTTAGGTGCAAATGTGATCATGCACATCAAAGAACACAAAAATTATCTGGTACCATTAGTGTTACTATGATTGTGTTTATTATTCATGGTATCTAAAAGAGATTCTAGTTCTAGCTCAGTGAGGTTGGAAGACATAGCTCTCAGCTCTACACATAGGAGGAAAAATAGTTTTTCCACACCATTATCCCTTTCATTTCAATCTAAGAAGATTAAGCCCTCCATAATTCTTCTTAAATAATGAAAAACCTATTTTGCAAATTATATAAACAAAACATGTTCTTCTAGAAAATTAAAAAATACAGATACAGAAAAAAATTACACACAATATCATTCCCCAATTAAGCACTATTAACATTTTCCTGTATAGCCTTCTCAGGAGACTTCTTATGCAGTCTCTTTGAGTCTGTCTCCTTCTAATAAAACTGGATTTTATTGTAATTTACTGGGTAGTGATCTACAAAGGCACTATAACCGAAATCTGCAGAGAAAATGTTTACCATTCACGTAGAGAGTATTTCTTTGCCGTGAAGTTGTAAGGAACTCAGTTGTGAGGCTCAGAAGAAGAGCCAGGGCGAGCCTAGCAATGGCTCCATGTGGAAGGCTCTTAACTCCGAGCTCTCAGGGCTTCCCATGGGGTGGGGGTGGGTCACCCAGGGGCCTGTGGAGTACAAATCTACTGACCCGTGGGTGCTGCTGTGGGGTTGCAGTGGTGGCCACTCGCTTCACCAAGAACTGAGGAGTCGTCTAATTTCTGAGACATCAAGTCTTGAAAGGAGGCCCTCAACATTCTGTCCCTTGTCGTCTTATCTCTGAACTAATCTCCTGCCTCTTAGGGTTCCTCATTTCCTTCCCGCTCACAGCCAACATCCTCAAAAGGCCCAGATGCTTTTCTGACACTGTATGTGCCAGGCAAATGTGGCACGTTTACAGCAGCAGGATCTTTGCTATTGGGGTGGGGAGAGGGCTGATAAAATAAACCTAATTGTGCTTATTTCCACACGAAAATAGACGCCTAATATTTTGGCAAATTGAGTTGTGTTCTTTTCTTCCCTGATTGGGTCTGTTCCCTTTTCCTCCCCTCACCTCACCCCTCTGCGGTGAAGCCAGCTGGGCTCAGAGCCTCAGGGGAGCCATGTGGTCTGGAAGGAAATAAAAATAACCTGCACGTTTTCCCAGACTTTGTTTTCCAAAACCTAAACCTTTGAGAGAATGTAGGGAATTCACAGAAATATATACAAAGAGCCTTGAAGAACAACAGAAGGAAAAGAGCTGAGATAGGCCACATTCTGGGAGGGGAGGGAGTAGGGGAGGAAAGGAAGGAGGAGCAGAAGGGAGTCAGGGGGAGGGAACTGTGCTCAGACTCGCCAGGACTGGGAGTCACATGTTCCATCATAGGCGGTTCCACCAAGATTCTACCTAGGAATGTGCCACTGGGGAAGAGAATGAAGGGCCAGCCAGCTTCTCCCAGTGCATCCCTAAACTCTGGGCTCCAGAACTGTAGCCAACTCGAAGGTGGGGGCTGCAGGGGTTCAAAATCCCAGGAAGGGCTGAGGTTCAGGTCTGGGAGAATGATGACTCGACAGCAACAAACTAATTTAGTGAAAATTGAAATTGTGTTTATTGCCCACCCGAGTTGTAGATTAATACCATGCTTGTAGCCCTTCCCTATTGCTGCTGTAACAAAGACTCAAAACAATGGAAGTCTTTACAGTTCTACAGGTCAGAAGTCTGACACAAGTTTCATTGGGCTAAAATCAATGTGTCTTCAGCAGGGCCAAGTCCTTTCTGGACCCTCTAGGAGAAACTCTATTTCTCGGCAATTTCCAGCATTCGGAGGCTGTGTGAATTCCTTGCTTCCTGGTTCCCTTCCATCTTCAAAGCCAGTAGTGGCTAACTTCCTCATAATTGCAACACTCTGAAATTTACTATTCTACCTCATTTCACTTTTAAGGACCCTTGTGATCATATTAGGTCTACTTGGATAATCCAGGGTATTCTATCTTGAGGCCAGCTGATGAGCAACCTTAAGTTCCCTTTGTTATATAACATAACATAGTCACAGGTCCCAGGGATTAGATGTGCACACCTTGGGGCACTGTTTGGCCTACCACATACCCAATACACATAACCGTGGGCCAGCAGCAT
>CAUYQG010148942.1:0-10418 GCA_963574415.1 Tarsius wallacei
TGAGTTGGTGTCTCACTGTCGCCCAGACTGGAGTGCAGTGGCCGCTCCCGGCCACCGCAGCCTCGACCTGCTGGGCTCTGGCGATCCTTCCGCCTCAGCCTTCCGAGTAGCCGGAATTACAGGCGCGCGCTACCACGCCCGGCTAGTTTTTTTTTTATTTATAGAGATGAGGTCTCGCCAAGTTGCCCAGGCGGGTCTTGAACCCGCGGGCTCAGGCAATCCACTCACCTCAGCCTCCCAAAGGCGCTGGATTACAGGCTGAGCCACCGAGACCAGCTGCTACCACGTATTTAAGGAAGAAAACCTCCTCATGGGTCTGTATGAAGACTCTATTTTTCTATTTAAGTGAAATAAGCCAGGAGCAGAACAACAAATATTGCATGTTCTCATTCATCTGTGGAAGCTTGAAAAGTGAATCTCAGAAGTAGAGAGTAGAATAGTGGTCACTTAAATCCTTTGATCTTTACATGGAAGTCTATTTGGAGGAGGGAGCGTACTGCACTTTTACCTGTCATCCACAAAAACTGAGTGTAAATAAAGGAACTAAGCAGATTTTGATTTTAAAAAGAGCAGAATAGAACACACTTCAGAGATGGAAAATGAATTATGAACTTCAGAGGGAGGAACCAAAGGTGAAAGACAGTCAGGCTATGAGTATGAAGGCAAAACTCATTGACTTCACAGTGCTTTCTGAGGACCTAGATAAAGTACACTGCTTGTTAGCCAAAATCTCTGATACATTCTTCATCCTACTCTACTGTGAGCAACATTTTTTCTTTTCCACATGTTATTTTGACATCCTATGAAAAAGGTAATATTTTGTCCCTCTTGTTTATGGGCATTTCACCCATTCATTTTTCTCCCTTCCTTCTTCCTTTCTTTTCCTCTTCTATTGCTGTCACAAAACCAATGACAACAACAAATAAAAATAAGGCAAATACCCCATTATAAACCTATCCTCTGTGATACTAAGCAGGAGAGGAAGAAATAGAGTCCAAAGTAAGCTGCCTAATTTACATTAGTAGTTACTGCTTAGGGCCTCACAGGTTTATTTTCTTTCAGTTCTGACCTAAGTGGGCTGCTTTTTTATGGCTCATTTAGAACTTTTTGAAAGTTAGTATATCATAATTTACTTGAGCCAGATAATTCATCATCCCTAAACCAGGTCAATATTAGACTCCACAAAGAGATTTTATTTTCTACAAAAAATATAAGTAACAGAATGTATTACCTATAAAATGACCCACAACACGTACCCTAGAACAGTTCTGGAGTATTGCAGTACTCAGAGAGATGGGACACCTTCATACCATTAGCTCACTGAGATATAGATGCTAACCATTCATAAGGATGTAGCCAAGTAAATATTAATGTTCACAGTTCAACTTCAGAAGCTCTTACGGTTCAGCTTCAGCTTGGGAGCTAAGTCCAAAGTAAAGAAAGACTGGCAGAAACCTTCTTTAATCCTGTTTGTGTTGAAGGCCCAGGCCTAGACCTGGTAGGTACATAAGAACACAAGTTACCCAAACAACCATACATGGTGAGGGACATGTAGGCTCTTAATATGTCACAGCTGGTAGTTACAAAATTCAAATGGACTTGAGATTTCCACTAGCACAGAGGAATCAATATTTATCAACAGGAAAAGTGATATTCATTACTGCCATTTGAAGGTCATGCATATAAAGCATATATGAGTAATGCCAAAGCCCAGAGCTATTTCCTCTCACAATTAGATAGAGTACCTCTACTTCATTTCACCACTGCACAATAGCTTGGCTTCTCCCTGAGCTAATGCCTAATCCCTTCTTCTCTCTTGAACTTTGCTACAATATATTTCCTAAAAATAATAGTACTAAGCAGAAAGAGAGAGGCAGAAGGGGAAGCTTTGGGGACAATGCAGTGTTTTTTCATCAGAAGAGGGAAATAGATTTCCCAAATACCAAATAGGCAATAAAGTCAAGAGAATATTTCAGGGTTAGAGTAGAAAACTCCTACTCTAACCATGAGGAGTAGCACTTCAGGTTTCCTGTGATTTACAAATAAATATGGTCAGTGGAGATACCTGAAGACACTTGGCATGATCCTTTCTTACTTGCCTCCCCTTATACATAGAGTTCTGACTTTCGCTGACTTATTGTTTCTGCTTTGGTACTCTATTATTAAAAAGGAATAGGCAAGATTTGAGAGCCAAAAGTATTCTACTAAGGTGTAAACCCACTTAAACATCTTTTATGATTGGAAAAGAAAATTTAAAGGCTGCAGAATTGTTTTTAAAATGCTAGTGCATGTCCTGGTGACTATAACTAATAATAATGCATTGTATATTTCAAAATAGCTAAAAGTGAATTTTAAATTGTTTTCACCACAAAGACGTGGTAAGTATGTGATGTGATTGATACGTTAATTATCATGATTTGATCATTTCACAATGTATACATGTATCAAAACATATACCCCCAAATATATTCAGTTATTTATCAATTAAAATAAATAAAACTTATATACACAAACAAGCCATATAATATGGAACATCTTAGAAAATTTAATTACAAGTCTCTTAGCCAGAATGCCAGGTAAGCAGGAATTTTTGCCTAAACTTAAGAGAAGTAGGCAAGTGTCCAGTCACTCAGAGGGTTTACCAGAAGATTTAGCTTGGCTTTCAGGATGCTTGTCTAGAAAGGAGAAAAATTAAATGGCTAAGCAAATTGTCCAAGGTTTTATGGGAACAAATGACCAAAATTATGAATTTGGGTTAGTCTGTCACCAAAGTTCATGCTCTGTCTATGCCATGCTGTCACCAGAGAGAAGAAAAAGAAAGACAAGAAAAGCCAAAGCATTTCATTTTGAAGACAAAATGAAAAGGAGAGAGAAACAGAAAAAATAAAGACTTAACAGGTTCAGTGAGCCAGAGGAATGACAGTTGCTTAAGGAACTTTCATTATATATATATATATATTTATATATTTTTTAATTTTTTTTATTTTAAAGATATGGGGTACAATTCAGGATTAGGTATACAAGTGGTTATCATACAGGTAAAGTTTGAGCCTCCCTTTGGTCCCCACTTTGTCTGGTTTGAAATCAGAAACCCTTATTGATGTTGTGTCTCCTCTACCCCCACTCCAGCAGTATCCGACTACTGCCAATCCCTTTCTTACAGTATTATGGTAAATATTCAGCATCCAATTATGAGCGAGAACATGTGGTACTCTGACCTTTGTTTCTGTGATAGATCACTGAGTATGATAGACTCTAAATCCTTCCAAGTCCATATGATTGTCCTTCATTATGGCTGTATAATATTCCATTGTGTGTATGTACCACATTTTTTTTTCACCCAATCCAGTACTGATGTGCAGCATGGTTGGTTCCATGTTTTTCCTATTGTGAATAAAGCTGCAACAAACATGCGTGTGCAGGTATCTTTTTTGTAGAATGCTTTGAGCTCCTCTGGGTATATTCCCAGTAGGGTGATTGCTGGGTCATATGGGATGTCAATTTCTAGTTCTTTTTAAAAATTGTCACACCATTTTCCATTGAGGTTGGACTAGTTTGCATTCCTACCAGAAGTGTAGAAGCATTCCCTTTTCTCCACATTCTTGCCAGTATCTGTTGTTTGTTTTATTTATGATCCCATTCTTATTGGGGTTAGGTGATATCTCAATGTAGTTTTGATTTGTATTTCTCTGATGATGAGTGAGACTGAGCACTTTTTCATGTGTCCGTTGGCTGCCAGTACATCTTCTTTTGAGATATGTCTATCCATGTCTTTTGCCCACTTTTTAACAGGGCTGTTTGTTTTTTTTCTTTTTGGCATGTTTGAGTTCCTTGTAGATCCTGGATGTTAGGCCTTTGCCAGATATACATTTGACAAATATTTTTTTTCCCATTCTGTGGGCTGACTCCCTGCTCTCTTGAAGCTTTCTTTTGCTTTGCAGAAGCTTTTCAGTTTAATGAGGTCCCACTTGTCTGTCTTATCTCTTATGGCATGGACACCTGGGATTTTGATCAGGAATTAGTTGTTTACTCCAGTTTCTGTAAGTGTGTCACCTGCATTTTCTAAGATTCTTACAGTTTGAAGGTTTATGTTTAGGTTTTTTATCCATTTAGAGTTGATTTTTGTGTGTGGTGGTAGGTAGGGACCCTGTTTCAATTTTTGGCATGTGGTCAGCCAGATTTCCCAGCACCATTTACTGAATAGGTTCTCCTCTCCCCAGTGGTTGTTGGTGGAGGATTTGTCGAAGATGAGTTGGTTAAAAAATTGAGGCTTTGCTTCTGGAATCTCTGATCAGTTCCATTGGTCTATATGCCTGTTCTCATACCAATACCAGGCTGGTTTGATTACTGTAGTAAAGTTTAAAGTCTGGAAGTATGATACCTCCTGTTTGTTTCTTTTGCTAAGGATTTTTTGGGCTATTCGTGGTTGTTTATGTTTCCATATGAATTTCTGTATTGTCATTTCCAGGTCTGAGGAGAATGATATTGGTAATTTAATGGGTATTGCTTTGAATCTGTAGATTGCCTTTGGTAGGCTCGACATTTTAACAATGTTGTTTCTTCCTATTCATTAGCATGGAATATTTTTTTCAATTATTTGTAACTTCTTGGATTTCTTTGAGCAGTGTTTTGAAGTTTTCATTGCAAAGGTATTTGACTTCTCTGGTTAGGAAGATGCCACGTTATTTCATTTTTTGTGGCTATTGGGAATTTTGTTTGGTTTTCTGCCTGCTTGTTGTTGGTGTATAAGAATGCAACTGTCTTTTACACATTTATTTTGTGCCCCTAGACTTTATCAAGTCCTTTATCAGTGCAAGGAGGTTTTTGACTGATTCCCTTGGATTTTCTAGGTATAGGATTATTTCATCAGCAAAAATGGATAACTTATCTTCTTCTTTTCCTATTTGGATACCCCCTGGTTTCCTTCTCTTGTCTAATTGCTCTTCCAGGACTTCCAACACAATGTTGAACAGGAGTGGTAAGAGTTGGCAGCCTTGTCTTGTTCTGGTTTTCAGGGGAAATGCTTCCAGTTTTTGTCTGTTTAGTAATACATTGGCTGTGGGTTATTGTAGATAGCACTTACTATTTTGTGGTATGTTCCTTCTATAACTAGGTGTTGGAGGGTTTTTATCAAGGATGGATGCTGGATTTTATCAAAAGCTTTTTCTGCATCGAATGAGATAATCATGTGGTTCTTGTTTTTACATCTGTTGATGTATTTAATTACATTTATGATCTGGCGGATGTTGTACAAGCACTGCATCCTGGGGATAAAGCCTACTTGGTCATGGTGGATGATTTTTGAGATGTGTTGTTAGATCTGATTTGCTAGAATCTTGTTGAGAATTTTTGCATCGATGTTCATTGAAAATATTGGGCTATAGTTCCATTTTTTGGTTGGATCTTTACCTGGTTTCTGTATCAGTGTGATGTTAGCTTCGTAAAATGATTTGGAGAGAATGCTTTCTCATTTGCCTGGAATAATTTCAATAGGATTGGTATCAATTTCTCCTTGTAAGTTTTATAGATTTCCACTGGAAAGCTGTCTGGTTCAGGACTTTTTTTGTAGGTAGTTTTCTAATGATGGAGTCCATTTCCTGGGTTTTTATTTGACATTTGGTGTCTCAATACCTTCTTGTTTCAACCTTGGGAGGTTGTGTGATATCAGAAAGTCCTCCATTTCATTTAGGTTATCAAGTTTCTTTCCATACAAGTGTGCATAATACTCTCCAATAATCTTTTGTATTTCTTCAGGGTCAGTTGTGATTTGATCCTTTGCATCTCTGTTTGTTTTCATTTGGGCTTTTTCTCTCTTTTTCTTGGTCATTCTAGCTAGAGGTTCATCAATCTTGTTTATTCTTTCAAAGAACCAGTTTTTTGTTGTGTTGGATTTTTCTATGAAATTTTTGTCTTCTATATCCCATATTTGGGCTTTTACTTTGGTGATCTGTATTCTTCTGCTAAAGTTAGAATATTGGTGGTCTTGTCTTTCCAGCTCCCTAGGTAATTTGTAAGGCTATTAACTTGTGATCTTTCCATTTTCTTTATGTGTGTGCGTAGAGCTTTAAATTCCCCTCTTAAAACTGTTGTTATGACATCTCAGAGGTTTTGGTAAGATTTTTCTTCATTTTCATTTGTTTCCAGGTATCTTTTAATTTCTGTTTTGATATCTGTCCTGATCCAGTAGTAATTCAGCATCATGCTGTTTGGTGTCCATGTCTTTGTGGGTTTTGGGGGAATTTTCTTGGTGTTGATATTTATTTTTATTCCACTGTGGTCTGAGAAGGTACATGGCAGTATTTCAATCTTATGACATATGTTTATGTTTGATTTATGGCCGAGGTTGTGATCAATCATGGAGTACATTTCATGTGGTGATGAGTAGAATGTCCATCTGTGATTGTTGGGTAGAGTATTCTGTTGGTATCTATTAAGTCCATTTGGTCAAGTTTCAAGTTGAGGTTCTGGATCTCTTTGTTGATTTTTTGCCCCAGTGATCTATCTTGGGTATTTAAGTACCCAGCTGTAATAGTGTTAGAGTCTCTCTATATATTTTTTGTTTACCTAGTAGTTGCTTTATAAACACTGGTGCTCCTGTGTTGTGTGCATTTATGTTTAGAATGGATATTTCTTGTTAATGGATGGAAGCTTTTATTGTTATGTAAGGTCTTCCCATATCATTTTTTAAATTTTTGATAGCTTAAAGGTTGTTTTGTCTGATATTAAGATCAATACTCCTGCCTTCTTTTGTGATACATTCACCTGGAAACTCACTTTCTATCCTCTAAATTTGAGTCTGTGTGCATCCCTTTTGGTGAGATGAGTTTCCTGGTTATAGTAATTTACTGGGTCATGGTTTTTTATCCAACTTGCTATTCTATGTCTTTTCAGTGGTGCATTTAGTCCATTTATGCTCAGGCTGATTATTGGAATTTGATTGTTTATCTCTGTCATGAGGTTCTTATAGAGTTTTTTCTTTGCTTTTTTTTTAGCTTTTGGTTTGATGTATGTGTGTGTTTTCAAGTTTGCAGCTGCAATGTATTCTCTGTTGATTCTGTGTTCTGCTGTTCTCTTGGGAAATGTATGGTCATTCTCTTTTTTCTTTCTTCTGTGCTTAATACATTTTTAAATGGCTGCTGTAGAGCTGGTCTGAAACTGCATAATCTCTTAGGGATTGGATGCCTGGAAAGGATTTTAATTCTTCATCACAGATGAAACTGAGCTTGGCTGGGTAGGAAATTCTTGGTTGAAATTGTTTATCTTTGAGGACCTTGAATATTGAACTCCAGTTCCTTCTAGCTTGTAGTGTTTCTGCCAATAGTTATGCTGCTATTCTGATTGGTTTTCACTGGTAGGTAATCTGATCTTTCTCTCTTGCTGCCTTTCAGATTTTTTCTTTTGTGCCTACTTTGTGTAATAAAATTACTATGTGTCTAGGGGCTGGTCTTCTCATTTGCTGTTTTGTGAGGGTTTTCTGTATCTCTTGTGTTTGGATGATCACATCTCTTGTGAGATGGGGAAAGTTTTCTTCAGTAAACTCCTGGAATACTTGCTCCAAAGTATTCTCCATTTCCCTACCTCTTCTGCGATACCAATCAGTCATAGGTTTGGCCTCTTGTTATAATCACACATCTCTTGGAGGCTTTGTTCTTTATTTCTGAGTTTTCTTTCTATGTTTTTTACAGATCAGGTTAATTCTATGTTTTGGTCTTCAAGTTCTGATATTTTTCCTTCTGCTTGATTAATTCTCTTTTCCATGCTTGTCATCTTTCATGGCCAAAATCTCTGTTACAAGTTCTTTCAGTCTTTCATCTTGTCTTTCTTGAGTCTTATTCACTCTTTCCATCCATTCCCTAATCTCTGTTGTATTTTTGGCCCATTTGTGGGTGACTTCCATTGTTTGGGCTCTGAGGTCTGAGTTTTCGGGCATTTTCTCTTTGTAACACTGAGAATTTCCTGTGTTCCTTCATTGATTTTTCTTCATTTGTGACAAATCTCTTTCTTTTCTCTTTATTTCTGTTATTCAGTGACAGTGAAAGAGGTTTTCATTTCTGCTGTTTACTTAGCCCTCTATTATTCCCTGATCAGGGTTCTGAATTTGTTCTATTTTGAAACAGGGCTGTGGGTAGAAAGCTTTAATTCCTCTTGTAGTTTTGAGAGTTGAATAAGGTAGAGGATGGGGAGCTAAGATTCAGAAACTACTTGCAAATCACAATGTTCACTGATTGTGGTATGGGTTCCCTGAGACCCATGTCCCACCACAACTCTATATGACTTTGGGATGGGTATGTGTGTGTACCCCCTGAGTCAAAGATAGAGTAACAGCAATGAGAAGAACAGAGAAAAGTAGAGTGAAATGAGATGGGCAAAAATTGAAAAAAAAAAAAGAATAAAAAAACACAGAACAACAAGAGCACAAACCAAAGCAAAAAACAATTAAATGCGTGCACCAAAACAAACTGTGATAATAACAAAGCAAAACAAAACACACCATAACAACAACAAAACTAGGAAACACAAACATACACACACACACACACACACACACACACAAAATGAAAGGAGAACAATAAGAGAGAAAGAAAAGAAAAAAAAGGAATTCAAATTGAACCCTCACACATGTACTGTGCACACACATTGAACTAAAAGAAGAGAAGACCAAAGAAGCAAAAACAAACAAACAAAAAAACTGAAAGATGAACACTCAATCCTTCATGTACACACATAAACAGAAACCAAAAAACAACATAAGAAAGAAAGAGGAAAAAAAAGATTGGAGAGGATGCAGATCAAACTCTCATATACACATTTATGCACAAAGTAAAAATATTTTACAATTTGCAAGCAACCAAACCTGCCTCTTGTGGCAGTTTCCGTAACTATTCTTCTCAGCTTCCCTTCTGTTGTCTCCTGCAGGGCTTCATCTTCATTTACAGTCTCCCCTGTGTCTGGCCCAGGGTAGGAGGAGGGGTCAGTGGGGGTGGGTGGGGCTTTTATCCTCCCCTCACACTTTAGTATGGTCAGGGAGATCCCCTCCAGTGGGGGGATGTGGGATTGTCTCTTCCCCAGGTACTGGTGGGGGGCACCCCAGCCAGGTTTATCTTGGAGTGGAGTTCTCCTGTTGTGACTGATGTCCTGGCTCTGCCTGGCTTCATCCCTCTCAGTCATGCCCCAGCCATGTGGGTCTGACCTTCAAAGCATTGCTGGGGAGAAGGGGTTGGGTCAGCCCAGGACTCACCACTGATCTCTCTGGAGGTCTTCCTTGTCCTTTACTGGCCACACCCTTTGCCCCACAGCTGAATCAGTGTTGGGTGTGGGGTGCCTGAGATTTAGCACTCGTCCTGTCCCTCTGGAGTTTGTCCTTTCAAGATATTATCTCTGGGTCATGATCAACCCCTGAGTAATCAATCCACTGGTCACATAGATTGGGTCTGTCACTTCGTAGTGAGCAAGTTGGTGCACTTTCCTGCCCCATTTTCAAGATGGTGGCAGGGTGTCTGTTTCTTCTTCTCCAGTGGGGCTCTGCCTCTGGGATCACTCACTGTCTTCCCTCCACAGGCCTTGCTGCCAGTGTCCAGCCAGGCACTGCAGTGGTGAGGCAGAGCCTGGAACCGGCAGTCTCTCCTGGCAGCTTCTTCCCAGGAAGGGCTTTGTTGATTAAGAAAAAAAATCTGTGCCCTGGGAAGCTTTGGGACCCAAGCAGAGCAGCTGTGGCACCAACCACTTCACCAGGAAAGCCCTGGTCACTTGCTCCTGAATCCCAACTCAGTCAGCCACGCACATGCCCACTTACTCACTGACACACATGCAAAATTTTCTGTACACTCACTCACACTGGGACTCATACGGTCCAACTGGCTCTGTTGCCATCTTCCTCTCTTTCTCTGCTTAAGGAACTTCTTTTATATTCAATATTTTTTATTATGATATTGTGGGGTACAGTTAAGGGTTAGGTATACAAATATGCTTCGTTCAGGCACCCTTGTTGATAAGAGGTGTCTCCCCATCCCCAGACGATATTTACTACCATTAATCCCATCACCCTACCCCTCCCCCCCATAGCTTCCCACCATTGTCAGTCATTTACTTATGGTAATATGTTGGATGATCAAGTTCTACTATATGAGTGAGAACATGTGATACTCAGATCTTTGTTTCTGTGAGAGGTCACTCAGAATTATAGACTCTAGTTCCATCCAGGTTGCTGCAAAATTCAAGATATTGTTCTTTTTTATGGCTGCGTAGTATTCCATTGTGTATATGTACCTCATTTTTTAAATCCAGTCCTCTTTTGATGGACAGCATGGTTGCTTCCAGGTTCTTGCTATTGTGAACAATGCTGCGATAAACATACGTGTGCAGGTATCTTTTTTATAGAGTGATTTGAGTTCTTCAGGGTATATTCCTAGTAGGGGGAT
>CAUYQG010148944.1:0-26326 GCA_963574415.1 Tarsius wallacei
GGGATACTTTGTTCGTGAGAGAAAGATGCTGCTGACTGGCAGAAGTCCTGGGCTTTTTTGTTTTTTTGGTTTTTTTTTTTTGAGTTGGAGTCTCACTCTGTCACCCAGACTGGAGTGCAGTGGCCGCTCCCGGCCACCGCAGCCTCGGCCTGCTGGGCTTCAGCGATCCTTCCGCCTCAGCCTTCCAAGTAGCAGGAACTACAGGTGCGTGCTACCACGCCCGGCTGATTTTTTGATTTATTGTAGAGATGAGGTCTCGCTTGCCCAAGCGGGTCTCGAACCCGCGGGCTCAGGCAATCCACTCACCTCAGCCTCCCAAAGCGCGGGATTACAGGCTGAGCCACCGAGCCCGGCTGGCTTTTGTGTTTTGAAGAGTATTAATGGAAACACTCGTCAAAGCTTGGGTTCACTGCAAGCGTGCCTTGCATGGGGGCCCTTGGTCAAGTGCAGGACAGGTGTTTGCCTAGTGTGTTTACACAGCATTTGTGTAGAAGGGACACTTAGCCTGTTGTGTCTACACAGCATCTGTGTAGGGGGACACTTACCCCATCATGTCTACACAGCATTCGTGTACAGTGGACACTTAGCCTGTCGTGTCTACACATCATCCATGTAGGGGGACAACTTGGCCCTGTGTCTATAGAGCATCCACGTACGGGGGACACTTAGCCTGTTGTGTCTATGCAGCATCCATGTATGGGGGACACTTAGCACATTGTGTCTACACAGCATTTATGTACAGTGGACAAGTTCTGTCACGGGACCCCAGCAAAAAATCCGGCTGGGCCCAGTTGCTCTGCACAGAAGGCAGTGCATCGTGTACAAGTGACCATTGACTCAGTTGACATCTCTGGGGCCCTGTGGGTGCAGGTCGCGGAGCTGGCCCTTGTGAGCGGGTGGATCAGATGCCATCACGGCCCTAAAAGCCTGAATGGTGCAAAACGGCTTTGAGGGTTGTTCTGGAGACAAAGCTGAAGAGGGCAGCGCTAAGGAGAATTGTAGGTGAAGCAGGCAGAGCTGTCAAGGAAGGCTTCTCGGAGTGGGTGGTTATTGCCCTGGGATTCAGAAGTGCACTGGAAAGGGAGAAGGGGATCTCTGGGTGAGGGAAGAAAGGCGAATGGAGGCAGAGCAGGAGGCTGTCCAGCCTTCTGCAGGTGTCCAATGTCGCCACCCCAGGGCGGGGGATGGAGAAATGGCCGGCGAGACCAAGAAGGCTGCCCTGGGCGACCCAGGCAGGGAAGTGTGACTTAGCCAGATGCTTCTGCTCATGGGTGAGAGAGGGAGACCTTGGGCACGAAGCTTGCCTGATGCAGTCCAGGCAGAACGACGTCTCCAGCCCGGACACCACCCAGCGTGAGCACACAGGGCACTGTGCTTCACAGTGCCAGCAGGGTCACTCCAAGGGTCTCTGTGATCATAAGCCTGGGGGGACTTTCTGGGTCCTGTGCCTGGGGGTATCCAGGGTCACGCTCTCGGAAGTCTCGTGGTCACATGCCCTGGGGGTCTCTGGGGTCACAACCTCGGGGGTCTCCGGAATCACACATCCCGGGGGTCTCCAGGGTCATGCATCCAAAGTCAGCACAGACCAGATACTGACTCCCAACACAGGCAGTGCCATGCACAGCAGGAAGGTCTGGGAGTTGGGTTTGCTGCAGATACTTGGAGGCAGCTGTGTGGGACCACAGCGTCCTCAGCCCTGGAGTGCAGCCTGACTACCTTCCAGCACCTGGTCATCCTCATGGTGTGACAGCGAAGCTGCTGTTGGTGACTCTGCCCTAGACCAGCCCTTTCTCCCACCCCCGTCCCGTAATTAAACCTAAAACTTTTCTCTCCCGCCCTCCCTGCCTTCCCTTTCAATCCTGTGGATTCACAGTTATCATGCAGATATGATCCCCGCAACATGGAGGTTCAGGCTCGCTCAAGCTGGTGAACGGCCTCCGTTGTGGCCCCAGCTGGCACTGACACTGCCCGGCCTCCTCACATGCCTCTGGAACATGCTGCAGAGGACGTCAAACAGGCTTCAGATCTGCGCCTCTGCCTCTGGGAAGTTCAGTAGCATTCAGAATGCTGACGATTATTAATTTAAGAGATATAAAAATCCAAACGTTCCCCTGCACACTCCCACCCCCCTCATTCCTCTCAGCCCCCTCTTCCACCCCCTTCTGTTCCTGCGAGAGGCCTGCCTGCGGCAGCACTGCCAGAACACGGGTGCCCCCGCGTGGCGATAGTGTGCACTGCTGCAGGAGCGACTGGAAATTAAAAGGGAAGCCGCTCAGGCAGGGACCGGTCACGCCTGGGGATATCTACAAAGCCAGAGATGGACACAGTTGGAGGCTGTGTACCAAGGTTCTGTCTGAGAACTTGGAGTGGAGCTCGTCCCCTGGGAGCCAGGAGAAGGGCCGTGAGCAGCACAGGGGTGGAGACGTTTTCGAGACTGGGACCAGGTAGGTGTAGGGACAGAACGGGAGTGTCATGGCTGGCAGGGTGACACTGGCAGAGGGCTAAGGCCAGCAGAGGCGAGGTGAGGCAGACACCCAGCAGGGAGGCAGAGACGGACTGAGATGGGGAGGTCCACCAAGTCGTCAACACCATGGCAGGTGTGATCGTCTGTATTTTGAACAGAATCCAAGACCACGTGAAGCTGTCCATCTCTGGGTTCCCAGCCGCCAGCCACCCTTGGGGCTGCCTCCCAGGCCACTGACCCAGCATGACCGCCTGAGGAGGTGGCCCCTGACTGGGGTGACTGGAGGGAGAGGACATCACCACCTGGACATGCCAGTTCCCTCCACCTCCCCTATGAAGCCGGGCTTCATACTCCTCTGGAGAGTGGGGACCCGTCGCTGCCAACCTCACAGGACATCCCCAGGTGCATGGGTATGAGGCTGGTCCTTGTGTCCCTGAGACTACAGCATGTGGCTTTGCGTCTGAGTTGTGTTAGCAACAGGGTTCA
This sequence comes from Tarsius wallacei, assembly GCA_963574415.1. Lineage (NCBI taxonomy): Eukaryota > Metazoa > Chordata > Mammalia > Primates > Tarsiidae > Tarsius > Tarsius wallacei. The sequence goes on from CAUYQG010148944.1 coordinate 2,951, forward strand.
GGGACCCAGTAACTTCTGGTGATTCTTGGGACGCCAAATCGCGAGAATGAGAAGCCTGAGCTGTGGGGAGGGAAAGAGGTATCTTCTTTTTAATTTTCCAGGAAGAGTCAGGTCCAGTTCTGAGCTGGCCTGGGAGCCAGGAGCACCTTGCTGGGAACAGGGAGTGGGTGTCCACAGCACATGGAGTAGGTGGGCTCAGGTGAGCAGCTTTAAAGAGATGAGTGGACAAGGCCCGAAGAGGGGGAACCACCACCCCATGCACAAAGAAGGTCAAACTCAAGCGGACTCGCTTCCAAGACTAGGAAGAGGTCGAAGAGGAGGCCGTGCTCAGAGGAGGCTGTACACACAGGAGGCAGATTGGCGGTCACATCTACCAGGACTAAGGACCCCCAGGGACTACCAGGGACCACTAGAGGCCACTAGGACAGCCAGCAGCCAGGGCTCGGAGAGGCATGGGTCAGATTCTCCCTTGGGCCTCAGAAAACACCAGCTCTGATGACACTTGGAATTTGGATTTCTGGCCTGCAGAACTGGAAGAGAATACACTTCCATTGTTTAAATCCACAGGGAAACAGTGACTGGGATGAGCAGAAGGTCCTGGCAGGCGGCCGGTGGGGCACGGTCAGGGAGGAACCATGCGGAGGCCGTTTTAGGAGGCTTCATGGAAGAGGCCATCCTCCAGCAGTGTTTGAGTGTGGTGAGGAACGTGGGTGGGAAGAGGCTCTTTCTAGGGACCATCTTCATTGAGCGCAGTCAGAGACAAAAATGTGAATCTAGCAGAAATGCGTCTGTGTCCAGGGCCTCTGTTTTTCCACCCACGTCCCCTGCGTGGTGTTTGCTTGCCCCCACACAAGGCAGGATGGCTGCCATCCCCCTCTCAAAGCCAATAGCTGGTCTCCACTTCCATAAGAAGCAGGAAGCAGGAACGACTGAGCAGGGTGTTCATTCAGGCCCACATGTCACCAGCAGACCACAAGTCAGTACTACATTGCCCTGGGTACACAGGCTCAGTGGACGCTTGCTCCTGTCCATTTGCTCAGTGCCTAATGGGTGGTGATGAGCAGACCGAGATCCGTCCCTCTCCACACATGGCCTCGCCTCCTGGGTATGGCCACGTGGAGGACAGAACCACATAGGTGGTCCTGCTGATCCAACGATCGGACATAGGACGGTCTCCCACAGGTGCTTCCTGCTGGGACCTGGAGCTCTGCTAGAGATTCTGTTTTCTCTCCTGGGTCACCAGGGCAGGGCCACACCCTATTCCAGCCTCTGCTAGAACATCCCGAGGGCTGTGGTCCTGAGTCTTGTGCAGCTTCTCACGGCACTTAGATATGGGGTGAGTTCGCTGGGGTTTCATATGTTTCACTTAGAAGGAAAAATGTGGGACTCAGAGGAGTAAAGGGGACAGGTAAGCAACAGAGGCTTGTTCAGTGAGACTGGCACACCCAGGACAATCCGCTCTCCCAGAATCATGTGCTTTGGCCACAGGCCAGGGCCCAAGGCACCATCCTCTCACATACAGGGCTCTGGTGGTGACAGCCTGTGAGAAGGCATGGTCCCCTTGCCAGGACTCCCCAATTTGGAGGGGCGGTACAGGGAGCCCATGGGTGAAGAGCACCTTAGCTCATCATGTGGGACACTGCATTGCTGCCAGTCACTGCCATCTGGTGGGCTGAGATGTGCTGCTGACAACTCTTCTGGTGTCGCTTTCACCTGCTCTGACATGCTGCGTGGCTATTTCCTTGACATTGTCATGTTTGTATAGGTTTTATTCATCGTGAAATGCCACGTGATACAGGAATCTGGGTGGTGATGCTGTCATCCCCGCTGAGGACCCAACCTTGCCCCGTGAAGCTGGGCTTTGGTAGAGAGGAATGCATTTGGGTTGTGCTTATTAAATCAGTCCACAGACCCTTCAGGGATGGGCATTTTCACTTGGGGTTCAGCTCTGAGCTTTGGGTGATTCTCCAGGGGGAGGGCGGGCCTGGACTGTGGGGGGCGTTCAGCAAGTGTTCGACGAAGAAATGAATGAATGAATTCAACAAAAACTTACAAAAGCACATCCCTTTAAAAGTTTTAACAATATTGAATGAATGAATTCAACAAAAACTTACAAAAGTACCTTCCTTAAAAAGTCTTAACAATAATGTTGCAAGCATGAACACCAAGGACAGAAACCATAAGAGAAAGAGTTGATGGATTTGGACATAAATTATATTAAAACCCCACCACTAAAGGTACCTTGAATATAAACAGCGGATTAGAGGGAAACTCTCACACACTCATCCTTAATACTCAATGAGTTCCTGATGATCAATACACAGACAGGGGGACCCATATCAAAGAAATACAAGTGGTCAAAGGGCATCAGGAGCATTTAACTCCCACTTACCAAGAAACATAGTTATCTTCCTAAGTGGGCTGTCATTCCTCCCGTCAGACGGGCTGAAGGCAAGAGGGACGTGGGGAAGGCACACGTGGGCCTCGGGCGAGGAGAGTCAGGTTCACATGTTTCAGGCCTTGGAAATTATCTGGGAGCTTCAGGTCTAGAGACTTACCTTGAGGAATTCACAGGTGTAAAGCTGCTCCTGTTCACTGCTGTGTTGCTTATCCTCGCAAAATGGTTGGAAGACGGCTTGTTCAGCTAAAGGGAGCCAGACACAATAGAATACCAGGAGGTTACAAATAAGGAGGGGTGGGAGAGAATCCGGGGAGGGGGGTATGTGCAACTTTTATTCTCTTCTTTTCGCTTAGGTGCATCTTCTAAAGTTTTTATTAAAATAAACTATTGGTTTTATGTTAATAAAAAATCATTCATTCTTTCTCAAATAAAAAGTCATGACTGCCCAGGTAATAATATAATGACAACATTTCTGCTATTTTGTGTCGTGAGTATATGCTGGTGTTCAATTTACCAAATGACCTAACCCTGCTGAGTCCCTTTCACAAGCCTCTGAGCAAGCCTGCATTCCATCCTGACCGTGATTTTCTGAGTTAAGCCGACGGGTAGCGTTATCCTACCAGGACAGAACCAAAACTCAAACACAAAGTGACTCATTCAGTGTCACACTATCATCAGGTGGCAGGACCAGTCCTAAAGTCCAAGCTGCCACGCCCTTAGCTAAGTTCCCCTTCCCTTGTGGTCTGTTGCTTCAGAATCAAAATCCATATGACAGGAGACCAATGTAAGCCATGAGGGCCCTTTTAGTCCAAGTCCCTTGCCCCATCCATATCAGTGAGACCTCATAACCTCTAGCTTCACCAGATGCTCCCAGCATGCCCTGTCATACTCTGGAAGGTGTATGACGTGGCTGCGTCTCTCTAAAGAGCCCTTCCTATGCAGGTGGCATGGGTTGACAAGGCCCTGAGAGCTGTTTGTAAACAGGTTGCATTTCCAGAAAAGTCTGGAGTAATATTTTCTGCCTCCCTGCCCCCATGCTGTCATGGAACGGCAACTCCTCTACCACAACACAACCCTCTGTGACCACAGGCTGCATCAGCACCACTCTGTGCACCTCTGCTTCACTGTCTTGAGGTGTTTGCACTTAGAAGTCAGCCGCCATGTTGGAGGGAGCCCAGGCAGTGCGGGGAGCCTTGTGGAAGGAATGGGAGCCCAGCCCACACCCGCTGAGCTCCAGCTCAGTAAGTCCACATTTACACAACCTTTATCACAGAACATTGTTTCAATTGTCTTGTTTTATTATTAGCTATTATTGTCAATCTCTTATTGCATTTAATTCATAAATTAACCTTTATCATAGGTGAGTATGTGTAGGAAAAACCTAGTGTGTATCTGGGGTTCAATACTCTCCATGTCCCACTGGATAAGAATGCCTGTAGATCCACCTACCCCAACCAGTCCACTCCTGCTGAAGTTGCATTGAGCAGGGTGAGGTGAGCTCTTCAACCTCTGTCCAGGTTGCACGTTTCTGAGCTAAACAAGTGTTTTTTGTTGGGGCTGTTTGACAGGGATATGTCACCTTTGGAGCCAGAGAGCAGATGTCCATGTGTGCCTGGGGAGTGGGGAGGGGCTAATCAAGGAAAGAGGAAGCTCAGAAAACATAGAGACAAGACTGAGAAGTGATGGGACTCTGAGGGCACTTGGATGCTACTCACTGACTGAAGGTGCAGGAAGCAGCTAGTCTTGACATTTCTAACAGCACAAGTTACAGGTGGTCTAATATGTGTCTGTTGGATGAAAGGATGGATGGATGGGTGGATGGATGGATGGATGGATGGATGGATGGATGGATAAATGGATGCATGGATGAAGGAGTGGATGGATGGATGAGTGGATGGATGGATTAATGAATGGGTAGATGGATGGATGGGTGGGTGGATGGATGAGTAGACAGGTGGATGGATGGATGGATAGATGAATTAGTGGATGATAGATAGGTGGGTGGGTGGATAGTTGGATGGATGGAGGATAGATGGATAAGTGAATGGATGGATGGTGAATGGATGGATAGATTAGTAAATGGATGGATGAATGGTGAATGATGGATTAGTGAATGGATGTCTGGCTGGATGGATGGATAGTGAATGGGTGGATAGATTGGTGAATGGATGGATGGATGGATGGATGGATGGATGGATGGAGAATGGATAGATTAGTGAACAGATGGATGATGGATGGAAGGATTGGTGGATGGATTGTTGGATGGTGGATGGATTTATGAATCAATGAGTAGATGGATGTGTGGATGGATGAATGGATGGGTGGATGGAAGGATGAATGGTGGATGGATGGATGGATTAGTGGCTAGATGGCTGAATGGCTGAATGGATTGAGAATGGGTGAATGGATGGTGGATGAATTGATGATCAATAAGTAGATGGATTTGTGGATAGTGGATGAATGAATGAATGAATGGGTGGATGGATGGAGGTGTGGAAGGATTAGTGGATGACTGGATGGGTGGATGGATGGATTCATGGATGGATGGATGGATGGATGATGGGTGGATGGATTAATGGATAGGTGGGTGGATGGATGGATGGATGGATAAATGGGTGACTGGATGGACATATGGATGGATGGATGGATGGATGGATGGATGGATTAGTGAATGGATGGCTGGATGGATGGATGATGGATGGATCAATTAATCAATGAGTAGATTGGATATGTGGATGAATGGATGGTGGATGGATGGTGGATAGGTGGATTAATGGGTGACAGGATGGATGGTGGATGGATGGTGGCTGAATTAGTGGATGGATGGCTGGATGGATGGTGGATGGATGGATGGATGGATGGATGAATTGATTAGTTGATGGATGGATGGATGGCTGGATGGGTGGATTAGTGGATTGATGCATGAATGGATGATTGATGGATCAATGAATCAATGAGTACATTGGATTTGTGGGTGGTGGATGGATGGATGGTGAATGGATTGATTAGTGGATGGATGGCTGGATGGATGGATGGGTGGATGGATGGCAGGATGGATGAATCAATGAATAGATGGATGTGTGGATGATGGATAGATGAATGAATGGATGGAAAAGATGATGGGTAGATGAATGTGTGGATGGTGGATGAATGAATGGATGGATGGATGAGTCAATGAGTAGTTGAATGTGTGGATGGTGGATGGATAAATGTATGGAAGATGGACGATGAACAGATGGATGGGTGTATAGAAAGAGGGGAGGATCTCTCTGTGGGAAACTCAGCCTCACCCAGGAGTGAGGATGTGTTCACTCCTAGATGTTCTCTGCATGTTGGAAGCAGTAGATGGTAAAGGGAGGTCCCATCCTCTCTGGTTGCATTTGTTATGGGATCTGCAGGCATTCAGTACAGAATTCCCTGTATTGGTGGTCAAGAAACTACTGTTGCCCACTGGCTATGGCCCCTGTACCTCCTGGGAGAACTCCACATAACACCTGAAGAACACCTTGCTGCATGAAACAGGAAGCAGGTCTTATTTCTGTAAAGACAATGACCCTGGTGGTCAAAAGGATCCCACTCTTTCCAGCTTTTTCTTAAATCATGGACCCCTTCTCTGAAGGTGGGCATGTGAGGGGAGGAGCCAGAGGGGGTCAGCCAGCACCCTCTCCTGCAGTGGGAAGGGGAAGGGTGGAAATGAACCTGTCTGCTTTCACCTGATTTCTTCATGGTGGCCCAGCATGTGGCTCAAGCCAAGGTCTCCCACTGAGATAGTCTTGGTCTCACTCAGCAAGATGGCTACTTTCCTGGGCCATACAGCCACCTTCCTGCAGCCCCAGGGTTTTTGCTCTCCATGGCATGAGGAAGCCTCTGGGGTCTTCCAGACCATGTGTTGTGTCTTGCCCACTATGTGCTAACTGGGCATGCCTATTGAGGGCAGGAACTGAGCATTAAACCCCTGCCATGGCTGGCGTCTGTGTTCCACAGGGCCCAGAAGATATTATTTAATACAGAAGATCCACCTTTGCTCCACTGTGCTCCATTTGGGCCTCTCCCATCTGGCTTGGGGAGGACGTCCTGAAGCCCTAGGACAGCCTGAAGATGGATTCACAATGAATTCCCTGTAATGGGAATTCATGCAGCAATATTTATAAAATGTTTACTCTATGCCTTGCTACTGGGTGATAGACAGGAATTGACAGATTCTGCATTTGCCAGGACCTTACAGTCTTGTACTTGGAAGGGGGTTAACATCTTTCAGGGGGGTGGGTGCTTTCTGTGGTCTTCAGTGTGGACCATAACCCATGCTCCAGAGTTGTGAATTGTGAAAAATGCAGATTTCAGGGCTTATTCTTCACTTGCTGGGATGGGGTCCCCAGATCTACCATCTTAACAAGCACCCAGTGGTTTCTGCTCTCTGTTATCCAGGCCAGTGCTTCTCTCTCATGAGAAAAGAGAAAGAGGGATGGACCAGGCAGAGTGCTGCCACCATGTTGTAGGTTCTGGATTCACCTCTCCAGCCCCTGCTGGGACCTGGCCTCCCCTGGACTGTCTGTCTGTAGGCCTCCCTCCCTGTGGGGACCCTTGACCCCTCAGTACTGGCCCTATGACCTTCCCCTCTGTCTCATTCCCTTTTTCATCCCCCATGCCCCCACCTCTGGCTTCAAGTGGCCTGTTCTGTTTGACCCAGTGTCCTGAAGACACCTGTAGCAGTCCTGGGGCTTCCTTCCCATATGGCACCTCAGCTGCACACAGTGATAGTGCATGTCCCACCTGACACCCCACCCTCAGAGGACTGGCCTCATCTGGAAGCTTCTCCCTTCCCTGGCTGCATTCAGACCCTCCCTCTCTCTGTGCTCAAGCAGTGAGGAGTGTTTCTAGCAAGTATTCTCGGTCAGCAGCCAAGTTGACATGTGACCTGTGTTTGCTCCTCGTGAATTATATTTCTAGTAGATACCATATAGCTCTTTCCTAAAATGCTGCTCTAAACCTAAGCTTCTTTTGTTGTTTTTCAGGATTTGGGGGGGCATATTTTAGAAGCAATTAGATGTGTGAGTGTGTGTGTTGCATTTATGCGGGTGTGTATGAGGGGGTGTGAGTGTGTTGCATGCACAAATTGTGTGTGTTGCATCTGTGCACTCGGGCAGTGTATATGTGCTGCATGCATGCAAGAGTTGTGTGTGTTGCATCTGTGTACATGTGCAGGTGTGCATGAATGAGTGGGTGTGTGTTGCATGCATGTGTGAGTTGTGTGTGCTACATCTGTGCAGGTGTATGTGTGTGTTGCATCTGTGCACGTGTGCAGGTGTGCATGAGCAGATATGAGTGTAAGTTCAGGTCGTGTATGTGTGCAAGTGTGTATGAGTGTATGTTGCATCTGTGCATGTATGCAGGTGTGCATGAGTGGGGTTGTGTGAGTGCTACACACGTATGAGTTGTGTATGCTGCATCTGTGCACATGTGCAGTGTGCATGGATGGGTGTGTGAGTGTTACATGCATGTGCAAGTTGTATGCATGCATGAGTTGTGTGTATGTTGCGTGTATATAAGGGTGCAAGTATGCGTGAGTGCATGTGAGTGTGTGAATATCGCATGAATGCATGAGTTGTCTGTTGCATCTGTGCAGGTGTGCATGAGTGACTGTGTGCATGTGAGTGTTGCCTGCATGTGTGAGTGTGTGTGTTGCATCTGTTCATGTATGCAGGTGTATGTGAGTGTGTGTGTGTCTGTGTGTCCAGCATCTGTGTTAATAAGACATGGGTGGGAAGTCCCTGTGCAGACGCTGAGGTTAGGGGCATCCTCTCTGTTAGGAAGGTGGAAGCTGGGATGGGAGGCTGGGGAAGGACGCTGGCCCTGCTCGCTCAGAGCCTCCCCACCCCATGCCTGCCCCACCCACCTGTCAGACACGCTGACCTGGGAGCTGCCTGCAGGACAGGCAGGAGTGAGGGCTGCCGCAGGATCTGAGAGCCCCTTAGCCTGAGGGCTAGCTTCCCTATCTTCATGGCACTCACCTAAATACCAGAAGAAAATAAGGAAGAATTCAAGATTTTAGGAGGGAAGAGCCAGGCAGGGAAGGTGGCTGTGTGCTGGCCTCTGGCTATGCCTGGGTACTGAGTGCCATCCTGGTCCTGCTGGCTTTCTGTGCTCTGGCACTCACCAGAACACACAGAGTCCCACCTGACTCTCACTGCCACCACTCCTGTGTTGTGGTCATTGACACCTTCCTGTCCCACACCTCCTAGCACCTCTCACTCAAGGCTGGCCTTCCTTGACACCAAGGCCAAGGGGTACTGGAAAGGCAAGAGGGCAGCTGACCCAAGGGCAGCCTGAGCCGCTGGCTCCCCCTGAAAGAGGCTGGGGTTCCATGAGAGTGTGCTTCTGGCATCCCAAGCCCTTCTGGGGTGTGGCCTCCAGCAGCGGAAGTGGCACTGTCCTATGCCCAGCTGCCGACCTATGGACTGAACACGCAATACCCCATACTCAATGTTGACTGCAGTGCCACACTCAGGGAAGTGCTGGTGTCACCATGAGACCTGGCAGGGACCTGGGGAAACCGCATGCTCATACACACACAACACACAAACTCCAGGTTCAAGTGTTCATACCTGGGGGGTCCTCACACTCATACACATGCAACACACACCTTCCAGGTTCAAGTGCACACATCTGGGCGGCCTCACCCTCATACACATGCAACACATACATTCCAGATTCAAATGTGCACACCTGGGGGGGCCTCACCCTCATACACATGCAGCATACATGTACCAGGTTTAAATGTGCCACCTGGGGGACCTCACCTTCATACGCACACAACACACGTGTTCCAGGTTTAAGTGTGCACACCTGGGGGGCCTTACCCTAATACACACGCAGCACACACATTCCAGGTTCAAGTGTTTACATCTGGAGGACCTGTACCTTCATACGCATGCAGCACACATGTACCAGGCTCAAGTGTGAACACGTGGAGGACCTCACCTTCACACACACACAACACACATATTCCAGGTTGAAGTGTACACACCTGAGAGCCTCACCCTCATATACACGCAACACAAATGTTTCAGGTTCAACTGTGCACACATGGGGGCCTTACCCTCATACACACTCAACACAAACATTACAGGTTCAAGCATGCACAACTAGGGGGACTGCCTCCTCATATACATGCAACACTCACATTCCAGGTTCAAGTGTGCACAACTGGGGGGCCCTCATCGTCACACGCACACACACACACACACACAATTCAGGTTCAAGTGTACACTCCTGGGGGCCTCAACCTCATACACACATAACGCACATTCCACGTTCAAGTGCACACACCTGGCGGGAGCCTCACTCTCATACCCAGGCAACAAACAGTTTCAAGTGTGCACACCTGTGGGCCTCATTCTCATACACACACAACACACAGTTTCAAGTGTGCATAGTGAGGGCCTCACCCTCATGCACATACTACATACACTTACGAATTTCAAGTGTGCACGCCTGGGGACCTCATTCACATACACACACAACACATACATTTCAGGTTCAAGTGTGCACACATGGAAGCCTCGCCCTCATACACACACAACACATACATTCCACATTTAAGTGTGCACACCTGAGGTGACAGCTGAGCCATGCTGCTGAGCAATAAATCTCGTGCCTGCGGGCCATCGGATCCACCAGCCCCCAAGGAATGCAGCGGCCTCCAAACAGCCCCAGTGCTCTCCCTGGACTCTAGACCATGTTTCCTTAGGACCCTGCCTACTGGTCTCCATCTGCCTTTACCCTGAGCATCATCAGTGGCAGCTGCCCCCAAGTGCACGAGAGTGCACACCACTGCCACGACACCTCATTGTGGCCCCAACCAGACATCCTTCCTGAGCACACTGCTCCACCCCAATCCTTCTGATTCATGACACGTGTCTCTCCACCACCCACGTCACTGCTGCGCCATCCTCTTTCGAGTCATGTCCTGGCCACTGACTGTGATGTGGGGTCCGACCACGAGAGGTTAGGGGGTTGTGAAGCCACCAGGAGCTTGGGAGTACATATGGGCCCCTCTCAAACCCCACAGGGCCCTGGGCTAATGGGCGAGTTAGTGACGGCCGCGCCAGCCCCGGCCTGTGACTTTCATCATGCTTGGGGAGGCACAGGATGGCTTTGGGTGTCAGAGGACAGGAAGTGCAAGTTCTGAAGGGGAAGGCAGGGCAGGGGGAGTCACTGAGGCCTCCCCACAGCGACCATCTCTCCCGGACATAGCTGTGGGTCACAAGGGAGCAGCTTTTGCCCATCTGTGAGACCGATGGGCCGACGTGGCTGGCCTAGGAGAAGCCCCTGGGGAGGTAGCACTTGCAGACTTGGCTCAGGACCATATGTGGAAGGAGGTTTAGGTGTCCATGTTGGATTCACTAGAGACCTTACTGCTGAGAAGGGAAGATCACACCCAAGGCCAATGCCAGTCAAGGACGGCATCAGCCTGGGTCAGAAGTCTCAGGGGATAGGTTGTGGAAGAGGCCTGGGTCTTAAGAGTGGTGGACGCCTTTCCTTCTACTCCATCCTCTCCAGGGGACAGTAAGGACAAGGGGAAGGCCTGGAAATGCTGCCTGACCCTTCTTAAGTATTAATTGGTTGAGATGTATTTTTATAAGAAAAGAAGTGAATTTTTAGAAAAAACAGTGTCCATGGTGGAACAGCCCTGACCCTTCACCTGAAGCAGAGTCCGTGAAGTGCCGTAAAGTGTGGTATTGTTTGTGATGAGGCTTTCAAGAGAATGCTGAGTGTGGTGAGCATGTGTACGTGGGTGGTTGTGTGCTGCCCAATGAGATCTGAACACACTGCTGGTGAATGAGCACTTATTAAACCCCAGCTCTGTGCCAGGTGCTTGCTCCATGCCAGAATGGAACTGAAGAGCCCTACCCTCAGGGCTGTGGTTTGGCAGGCATCATGGGTTGAATCGTGGTCTTCAAAAATTCCTGTGCTGAAGTCCTAATCCCCAGAACCCAGGATGTGACCTCATTGGACCACAGTCACTGCAGATATGATGAGTTAAGATGAGGTCACTGGGACAGACCTTAATCCAACATGGCTGGTGTCCTCCTCAAAAGGGACTTTTGGACAAAGAGATGGCGTCTGGGGAGGACACCCTTTGAGGGCAAAGGCAAGAATTGAGGGGATGCTCCCACAGGCCAAGAGCCCTAAGACCTGCCCACCATCACCAGAGCCGACGCTCCCCCAGCCTCTAAGGAGCCAGCCCTGACACCTGGATCCCAGGCTCCAGCCTCCAGCACCATACACAATTGCTTCCTGTGGTTTAACTGCCCAGTCAGTGGGACTTTGTGATGGCAGCCCCAGAAACAAGTACAGAAGAGGAGGTGGCACTGATGGAATAGTCATCTCGGGGCTGTCTGATTCTGAATGAGATCCAGGAAAGGACACTGGTTCTCCTGGGGCTGCAAGCCATAGCCCTCAGCCTGGAGATCATGAGAAAGTTACAGTGGAGGAGGCTCAGGTGGCTGGAGACAGTGGTGGAGGGAGGAGGTGAGGGTGTGGGGGCCAGAACTGCAGGTGCCACGGCCCTGCGGTGGGATGGAGCACAGTGCATTCTGGGAGTGGAGAGGCAGTCCATGTGGCCAGAGAGGAGGGGATGGAGACGAGGGTGTAGGGATGGCCAGGATCAAAGTGCCCCAACCCAGAACAATGCCAACCCGGTGACATCTGGCTGAGTCGCATGGGCCAGGGGTATCTGTTGTGCCCTTCCCTCGTTTCCAGGAAATGCAGAGGAACAGGGTCAGTAGATTCTTCAGGCGGGGGTCCTGCCTCCCGGGAGGCTGTGCCAGCCTCTGACAGGCTGCTGAGCCTCCTCCTCCTTGCTCCCCACCATGTGTCAGCAGATGCTTTCCCAGAGTGTCCGAGCTACTTTTGAGATACTCGAAGGCCAGTGGTCAACAAACCTGTGAACAACACAAGCATCCCAAGTCACTGTGGCCTCTGCTTGCCATGCAGGTGACCAGGATGGACGTGTGTCCCACATGAGACCTCCATACAAGCTTCATGGGGCAAGCGTGTAAATGCTCACCATGAGTGACGCTGGATGCAGGTGAGCTCCCACAGCCTGTGTGGTGGGTTCTGTAGCCACCATCCTCTTCAGGTGAGGAGACCCAGGCACAGGCAGGTGGCTTGACAACACACGGGCACTGCAGCAGAGCCAGAGCCAGGCTGTGTGAGGAAGTATGTGTTCACACTCACAGATTATCTTGCAAGGAGGCAGCGTGTCCTCCAGTCGGCACACGAAGAAATGGAAGCTGGGTGGTGGGCCAGGGACCCATATATAGTTTGTGGGTGGCATGTCATGAGTGCTCAAGTCGGTTCAGCTTTATAAACTTTATAAACACTGGCACTTGTGACTTCTCGTGCTTGGGAGCAAGTTTTACATCTGTCACACTTTCCTTGGAAAAACTCAAGGCCGGGCACAATGGCTTACACCTGTAATCCCAGAACTTTGAGAGGCTGAGGTGGGAGGATCACTGGAGCTTAGGAGTTCAAGTCCAGGCTTGGCAACATAGTAAAACCCCATGTCTACAAACATTTTAAAAATCAGCCAGACATGCTGGTGGAACCTGTAGTCCCAGCTACTCAGGAGGCTAAGGTGGGAGGATCGATTGAGCTCAGGAGTTGGAGGCTGTAGTGAGCTATGATCCAGCAGCCTGGGTGACAAAGTGAGACCCTGTTTCTAAAAAACAAAAACTAGAACAACTTCAGCCCATTGGCCTTACAATGCCACTCCCCCGCAGTTCCTGTCTCACTGCAGCCACGCCTGTGCCCTCCCCCTCCAGAGCACAGTTTAACATCCCCTCTGAAGTGAAACTTTCTCTGCCAGATGATTGTTGCACTTGTATTGTTTTTTCTAAAATAAGGCATAAAAGAAAGTTCTAAAACTGTAAAGATTGCCCTACCTACAATACCCTTCCCATCATTTGCAAAATGGAGATAATAGTACTTATATCACTGGATTCATATAGTAGGATTATTCCAAGGCCTGGAATATAGAAAGTGTCCAATGAAATTGTTCAATGGCTAAAAATGTAGCAATTATTATCATTAAATTAATGTACCTGCCTCAGGGAAAAAAACTAAATATGGCATATCCATTTTCCAGTGATCTCTCCTGTCTACCACTTGGAAAGTGATTCAGAGTCAAAGGAGGCAGAAAGCTGTCATGGAAATAATATTTGACATGAGATTGCCTGGATCCAACCCCGGCTCTGGCATGTGGCCTTGAGTGTCCCTGGACCTGATCTTTAAAATGGGTATAATAACTCTCATGTTTACACAGTCACTGTCAAGATGAGATGTGACACAGTCAAGCACACAGCTCTGGCACTCAGGAAATGTCCCTCCCCTCCTGAACATCGGCCTGTGTGTGGTCTGTGAGATGAGACACGGAGCTCCTGCCTAGAGGTGCAGCCAAGACTGCGAGACTGAGGGGAATGGTGAGCGTGCTCATTGCTCCAGAAAAGTTTTACTTGAAAGAAAGTGTCTTTCCCCAGCGTGAGGCCTGGATTAGCTTGCAAGGTGCTTCACTTGTCAGACCTGGGCAGTGCCGCGTCATCCGGGACTGTGGGGACAGCCCCTCGGACGCTGAAAGGGGTCTTACAGAGGTTCCAGGGTGGCCAAGGACCAGAGAGAGTGGCCGGTGGAAGGCCCAAGGTCGAGCCTCTGGTTTGCCCCCTAGGAAAAGGCAACTTGGGGACTCCAGTCTTCACGTCTCCCACCCTTTCCCCAGAGGACGGGAAGTGCCCAGGGCAGAGGCTGGCGGAGGTGTTCAGCCCACCACACCGTCTCCCCTGGGGCCTCAGAGCCAATTCTTGCCTCTTTGCCCTTTAAGATAAAAAGTGCGTTTCCCAGTGCACAAGTATCACAAGAATGTTCTATGGATTCAGATGATACAGAAATGAAATCATACAAATATCCCACAATTGGATGCCTCCCCTGACCACGATGACTAACTTTGGCAACATAACTGTATTCCAGATGCTTCTTCCTATCTGCAGACACCCAGACACGGATGATTACCAGCATCTTTATGTGAATATGTTGCAGCACACCCCTTCTTCATATGCCTTTCCACCTCAAATACTATGTGTTTGACAATATTTATTGCATGAATGAGTCATAATTTACATGTTTGATCCCTGTTAGAGGATGTTTGCTTTGTTTCCAAACAGCCATGAAATAAACATGATTTTATATATACAAAGACATCACTGAAATACATACAGCACACATAGAAAAATAACACATAGAAACATAACCGCATGTCCTAAATGCATACTTAAACATGTTAATAACACACATATGCACACACACACATGTAATGGAGGAGTGTTTTGGTGCTCTGTGTGTTTCATGGGTGTACCCAGAAAATATGTTGATAAATTAGTTTTCTCAAAAAGAAAACTTTCAGACATATGTTTAGGGACCCTGGGGCATAGGAGGTGGCTATTGCGCACTTGCGTGTTGTGGTGTCATATGTGTTATGCTGTGATGTTGTCATGCTGGCCTATGTACTGGCAGAGCAGCTTGACTGAGACAAGACCCAGAATTGGATGGTGCTAACAGGGCAGCCGTTAGCCTGGAATGGAACAGAAGAGAAGCGGCTTCAAATTATTTTTAGAACAGGAGGGAAAGAGTGGGCAGGAGGGAGGACAGAGGGAAGAGAGGAGGGTGGAAAGGAGAAATGAAGGCACTTCCTCCAGCTGTTGTGTGGACTGTCCTGTCTGACTCCATGATGTCGTGACCAGAGTCTCCTCCAGATGTGATGTGACACCAACCTCCCCTTCCTCATTTGCTCCGGCACTGAACACATGGGGGTCTGCTTCTCCCAGGTGGTCCGATGAGGCCCCATGAGAGCAGGTATGGTCCATTGGTTGATGTCCACCACACACTGCCATGACGTGAAAGGGATGATGGACAGTGATGGCGCTGCAGACTGGGCACAGTGGCCCCAGACAGCCAGGGCTGGGAATGCTACATCAGCCCCAGATGAGCCCGCAATGCATGTGGCTGAGCCAAGGACAGGAAACAGGCGCTGCAGCCCCGGCAGGTTGGAGGAATGATAGTGGCTTTGGTGACCTTCCCTCTGCAGGAACAAAAGTGCCTCAGTGGGCTCCTTGGGCTCCATGAACGCCCCCAGGGCCTGATGGCCAGGATGGAACAATTGAGTCACAGACCAAGCAGGAGCCCAGGGCCAGACAACGGGCATGTGGGCGGGGTGGCCACACTGGCAGGCAGGCGTCTCCTGTGCAGGAATACTAATTAGTGCCACAGATATTACTGATGACAGTAATTAACAGGGGAGAGGAAGGGCTGTCATTGTCCCGGGTGAGTCATCCGTCTTGGCAGGTGATAAATAACACGGCAGGCTCAGCAGAAAGATAATCCGGCGGGGGCAGGATGCCGCAGTCTCCAGGCAACCAGAGCACTGGCTCCTGGAGCCTGGCTGCGCCCCACCCCCAGCTCAGATGCACTCCTGCTGGATTCCTGTGTTGTTCTTGATTTCCTAGGACAAATGTTGCACTTGTGTACTTTGGAGGAAATGGACATACACACTCTCTCTCAGAGCGTGAGTGAGCAGGAGTGAGTTTGGTCCAACGTGTGGCTCCAGGTGCCATCCAGGGGCAGGAAGGGGGAAGCCCAGAGGTCCTGCTTTGGGGCTGAGATGTGGAACCATTGCCAGGCGGTGGTTGGGGATACAGAGAAGGTGGGACAAGCCCAGCTGCCCTGCCGTGCTGTGGCTTCCCCTTCCACGGAGCCAGAGAGACATGAGACGGCCAGGCTCTCGGCCTGTGTGGCCCATCCATTGCGTTTCAAGGAAGTGAGATTCCTGGGGATGGGTACGCCCCGTGGAGTCAGCCCAGGGAGCTCGTGGACAGCCCTGTGCCACAGCCTCAGCCTTCAAGGCCTCTGCATCCAGACACATCCCTCTTCCAGGTTGTTTTTCGTCAAGATGACAAAACTTCCTCCAAGCCTGTGCTCAGGAAAGGGAGACCTTGGGTGACAAAAGCAGACTGACTACATGCTCAGAGCCTTCCCGAAAATCACCCCCCACCCCCCCACCTGCGCTCCCATATGCATAGTGCTGCCCTTAGAATGCTGGTCTTGGTGACAGTTTCAAAGAGTCAGGCAAAAGGGAATACCTTCTGAGGATGGTGACCACGTGGTGAGGAACTCCAGCTCACGTCCTGCAAGGGAGCGGCTGAGGACTCAGCACGTCTCACCTGGAGGGAGGACGTAGGTGGCTGGAAGAATAGTCCACACACCCACAGGACTGTCTCACAGAGCCATCAGGTCTGGCTTTGGTTTTCTGTCATAAAAGAACAAAACTGAGGCCTGAGGGATAAAGTCAAAGAGGGGCAAGTTTTTGTTCAGAGAAAGCCAGGACGATTTGACCGAGACAGGCTGTGTGGGAGGCATCCGTGAGCTCCCAGGTCATGGCGCCTCTCTCCGGGGTGTTGTGGGCAGGACTTGAATATTGGTGAGGCTTGGAGTAGAGCCACTTTAAAAGTCCCTTTTGACACTTAACATGTTATATTAGTCCATGTGCAGTGGCTCACACCTGTAATCCCAATGCTTTGGGAGGCCAAGACAGGAGGACTACTTGAGCCTAGGAGTTTGAGACCAGTCTGGGCAACATAGCAAGACCTCGTCTCTACAAAAAATACAAAAACTAGCTGGGCATGGTGGCACCTATAATCCCAGCTACTCAGGTGGCTGAGGTGGAAGGATTGCTCAAGACCAGGAATTCAAGGCTGCAGTGAGCTTTGATTACACCACTGCACTCCAGCCTGGATGACAGAGGGAGACCTTGTCTCCAAAAATAAATAAATAAATATTTTATTTTAGAGTAATACTAGATGCCAAAACAGATAAGTCTCAAATTCCAGGGGTTTCACACAACAGAGTTTATTCTCAATCAAATCAAAATCCCAGATGCTGTTAGTGTTCATAACTGGAACCGTGACTCCTTCCCTGCTGTGGCTCTCCGCCCACAGGTACTCGGGGTCTCCACGTCCAGTCAGCGATGTGCACACATCAGACTCTGAGTCTGGAAGTGGCATGCATCATTTCTACCACAGTTCTCAGGCAGAGCTCAGTCCACACACAAGTGCAGGGGCGTCTGGGAACAAACCCAGCTGTGGCCTGGGGGAGGGCAGGGGCTATGGAGCACAGAGGCATTCCTGCCAAAAATACAGGGGCACATCCATTTAGGATGAGCCCAGGCTACAGGGATGAGGATTTTGTGAGAAGCTATGGGCTTGCCTGTGTTTCTGAGTCCTTATCAGAAGGCACAGAGCTGGGACCCTCGGGATGTGGCCAGACTCCAGCATGGCATCGCAGGGACGTCCTCCCAGCACTTCCTAGAACTGTGTACACGTGACCCTCAGTCAGTGTCAGAGTTGGGCACTTTGGAAGAGAGGGACTTGATGGAGGTGCACTCCTGGGGAAGTAGGGTGGGGGATTGAGACAGCACCCTGCTCAGCTGCGTGCCAAATGGAGTCAGGATTCTTTGGGGAACATGTCTCTGCTGAACCACCTTATCATTGCAGGGGCTGATATCGTGCAGTGGCTCATGAGGAACCTGTCCATCGAGGACCCAGGTACTGACCCGACCCTGCCTGCATCCCCGGCATCAGTCATAACCCCAGCTCTGTTCCAACCCAGGGTCTCCTACCTCCCAAGATCTGGGCTTAACAATGCAGATTCTGACATGTGGAATCATGCTTTTTACAAACACAATGAATGGGTTTTCTCCACCAAGTATCCATCTCTCTTTAAGTTTAAACCCACTTTGAAGAAATGAGCACCTGTTTAGAATGCCAGGAGACCAATATAATAACGCATGAAACGAGGTGGACGCTCATCAGCCCGGCAATTGGGATAAGTTGTGGCACCGTCACCTAACAGCCTGCTAGGGCCAGCTCCTAAGACCAGATCACCCTGTCCACCACTAGAATATTTAATGGTTTGATAAGACTCCTGTTTTCTGCTTCTGCAAGAAGGGAAGGAATGATTGGTTTTGTCAGCCTTAATTGTGAGTTTCAATTAGGAAGACCTTACCAGAAAAACAAGAACAAAACCTTGGCAGTAAAACAACTTCCAAATCTGTCCTCCCACCAGAAAATAAGCAGTAAAATTTATTTTCATAGTGTAATTAGAAAATGGGGTGGGGGACGGGTGTAGAGGAATGAGCATTGTGGACAAGCAGAGGTTATCATCCATGTGCTGGTAGTTAATGCTTTCCAGGACGGACAGGCCATACCCCAGCTGCATGTCCACCATGCCTGAAAGCCCCTTTCAAAAGACTCGCTAAACACCCTGATGCTCTTCATGGACAGTGGGGGGATTAGGACCTCATTAAATGCCCCCTAACTCTGCGCTTTGGAAGATTTTTTCAAGTGCTGGTTCTAGGCTCTGACCTTCAGCTGGGATTCCTCCCTGGCTCAGCAGGTCAGGTCAGGTTTCCTAGCCGGAAATCTAACACTCTACACTGGCTACTGGCCAAGTAGCACCACCTGTATACAGCTGGGTTATATTCAGCTGTTGACCCTGAGATAGCACCACCTGTATACAGCTGCATTATAAATACAGTTGTTGACCTTGAGACAGCACCATCTATATACAGCTGGGTTATATATCGCTGTTGACCCCAAAGCAACACCACCTGTATACAGCTGGGTTATCCATAGATGTTGGCTGTGAAGCAGCACCACCTGTAAACAGCTCGGTTATTAAACACAGCCCCAGAGATCTGCGTACCCGAGCAGCCAGCCATGCACGACCAGAACCCAAGCCTCTCACCGGCTCGGTTGGCAGCCGCTCCCACAACTAGTCCTAGGTGTAGTCAGGGTGTCTGTTCACAGGGAAGAAACTTTAATGCCAACTCCCCTGTGTGTCCTGTGCACAGCCTGACCTCCAAGTACTTGTACATCCTGGCCTAGGTGGCATCAACCAGCTTAGCTACGTTTATTGGAAGTCCACGCTTCTTTGACTCATGAGGCTTCACCCTCCTAAAATAGCCACTGCATTTCTAACGAATATTTCTTATTTTTACTGGTATCCTGAGAACCCGAATCTGGCTGGTCATACATGAAAACAGGCTTCATGGGCCCTTGGGCCCAGCATGAGGAGCTTCCGGGAAAGGCTCAGGTGATGAGGGTCATGTCTGGCTATGGAGGCTTGTCCTGCTCCCATGCCCTGGAGGACTTCTGAGACTGGTGGGGCAGGAGGAGCGAGGAACGATTTGCCAGCTGGGAATTGGAGAGGCCGATGAGGCGACCTGAGGCTGCGGCAGGCAGGTTGCCCCAACATCTGCCCTGCCTCTCTCCTCTCCGCCTATCTGCCCAAGTCCTAAGCAAAAACACGATTTCTCTAAGAATGAAGGGAGGGTTTTAGTGCCGAGGCTGGTGATATGAAAGTCACCTTCTTGGGCCAGACACAGTGGCTCCCGCTGGTAACCCCATTGATTTGTGAGGCTGAGGCAGAAGGATCATTAAGCCCAGAAATTTGAGACAAAACTGGGCAACATAGTAAGACCTTGTCTTTACCAAAAATTCAAAAACTAGCCAGGCGTGGTGGCACCTGTAGTTACAGCTACTCTTGGGGCTGAGGCAAGAGGATCGCTTGAACCCGGAGTTTGAAGCTGCCATGAGATATGATGGTGCCACTACACTCCAGTCTGGGTGACAGAGTGAGACACTGTCTCTAAAAACAAAACAAAACAAATGGAAGAAATTCACCTTACTGGTTGTGGCTCCTTCTTCTCTGGGGAGGGAGCTGCCAAAGGATGAGCCTTTCCCGTTTGCTGGATTTGACTGTAAAGGCAAACTGGCCATTGCTGAGCAGGTGAAATAAACTCCATTCATCCCAAGTCCTCCCGTCAGTGCATGTGTTTCTTCAAAGGAAAATGGGGGGTCTTAATGACCAAAACATGTGAGATTTATTCAAGCTCCTGGAATGTTTGCAAATAAAGCCAAAACAAACCACTTTTAAAAATTCAGAGTTTATTAAATTAGTCATTGCTAGACACTCCCTGAGCACGTCAATAATCTCCATGTCCAAAATTAGTTTTGACCTGAAAAGTACTCATGGATTTGTGAAAGGTTGCCATGTGGCAGAAGTACTGAAGTTTGCTATTTTGTCTTGGCTCTGCTCAGGTTGAGGATAAATTCTCAACTACTGATATGCCTCTGTTTATGGCTGCTGCCAATGGAACAAAGCAACGGGTCAATCATGGCAAAAACATGAGTATTTCTTTCAGGCTGGCCTTCCTCTGCCCTGCCCACCCCAGAATCCTTCCTCCGGTTTCCTAGGAAAGTGAGACTTCCCTATTCATAGAAGGTAATACCTCATCACCAGGGGAGCTGTCACATTGGGAAGCACAATGGGGCCCACAGTCTCTGTGGGCAGCAAGGTTGCCTTCTCCTTGCTGGGAATGACAAAACGTGATGGAACCAAAGTACCAGCTGCGGCTCAGCACTTATAGGGTGTCTACCCTAAGCCAAACATTGCTGGGAGCTTTATGTGAAATCACTCAGTTCAGTCCAGGTTCATCCATGACAAGCCTCATGCCCTTGACCATGAAGCCAGACTTTCCTCTGGCAGAATGCCAAACTCTCAGAGCTGGGGCTTAGAGGGTTCTGGGACACACACCACCCCCCTACACTGGTGGCCCCCTTCCTACCCCCAGCAAGCATAAGGGTGGGCCCATCATCAACTTGGTCACACAGGTCCCTCCCCCCCACTGCTGATGTCCCCCCACTGCCACTCCCTGCAAGCAGGAGGGTGGGGCCATCATCAGCAGGGTCCTCGGAGGCCCACACCCCCTCCCTGTTGGTGTCCCCCTGCCCCCACCCCCAGCAAGCTTGAGGTCAGGCCCATCATCAGCAGAGTCATCTAGGGCCCATACCCCCCATCCACTGGTGCAGGGTGGGCCCATCATTAGTAGGGTCATCTGGGGTCCACGTCTCCCCCCGGTGGTGCCCCTCCATTCCCAGCAAGCATGAGGGTGAGCCCATCCTCAGCATGGTCACCCAGGTCCATCCCCTGCTGGTGTCTTTCTACCCCCACCACCAGCAAGTGTGAGGGTGGGCCCATCATCAGCAGGGTCATTTGGGGTCTACAACCCCCCTCACTGGTCCCTCCCCACCTTCACCCTCAGCAAGTGCAAGGGTGGGCCCATGAGCAGCCGAGTCATCTGGGGTCCACACCTTCCCTCAACTCCATCCCTAGCAAGTGTAAGGGCAGGCCCACCATCAGCATCATCACCCAGGTCCCCCCCCACCACTGTTATCTTCCCACCCCTACCCCCAGCAAGCGTGAGGGTGGGCCCATCATCAGTAGGGACATTTGGGACCCACTCCACACCCCTCTGTCTATGCCCCCCACTCCATCCCCAGTAAGTGTGAAGGCAGGCCCATCATCCGCCTGGTCACCCAGGCCCTGGCTCATGTCCCAGCTGTGTAACCTGCTTCCCCCCCACACCTGTCCCCGCAGTGGAGGCAATACACCTGGGGAGTCTCATCGCCGCCCAGGGATACATCTTCCCTATCTCGGACCACGTTCTCACGCTGAAGGATGACAGCACCTTTTACCGCTTCCAGGTAGGCCTGGCCCCTCTCCCTGAGGTGCTCAGAGGATGAAGGTGGTGCTCAGTAAGCCTGGGAGGCCTCCTTGGTCTAAACAAGGTGGCACAGTCCTTGGTCCTTCTACTGCATGGAACTGCCTTCCCAGTGGCGTTTCTGGTTGCCACCCATTCATCCCCATTCAGATCCCCTCTCAGATCCTGCCCTGGAGGGAACTGGGCAGTGGAGAAGGGGGTGTGCCGGGGTCTGAACCAAAGAGGCTGGAGCAGAGACCTTCAGACAGAGATGCAGGGAGATGGGAAATCAGGAATGGTGCCACCCCGACTGTGGTTAGACTTCTGTTGCCGGGACAAGGATTTTCCTTATAAACATAATTCATTTTTGCATTTATTTTGCTCACCTAATATTTTACTCTCAGCACAAGGTTAAAACAGGCCCCAACTCAGGTGCATTGCAGGGCAGGAGTGGGCTGGAGTGGTGCTGTGATTATGCCACTGTAGAATCATCTGGGGTCCATGCCTCCCCTCCAGTGGTGCCCCTCCATCCCCAGCAAGCACGAGGGCAGGCCCATCATCAGCACGGTCATCTAGAGTCCATGCCCTCGACTGGTGCCCTCCCACCCCACCCCCAGCAAGCACAAGGGCAGGCCCTTCACCAGCATGGTCACTTGCAGGGCTGCCGTGGGCGAGCGCATCAGGGAAACCCTGGTGAGGGAGGTAGTGAGTGCCCCGAACCCTGACACCTGTGCTCTCTTGCAGGCTCCTTACTTCTGGCCCTCCAACTGCTGGGAACCCGAGAACACTGACTACGGTGAGGAGGAGAGGCCCGCTGTACTGCGTGCCACTTCTGGAGGTGTGGGGGACAAGTGCTCAGTGTCTGGGCAGGTGTGGTGGCAGGGAGGGTACCTCAACCCTGCTGCATCCTCCCTCATGCTGCTGATCTATGAGGCCCGCCTGTTCCACAGGCTGGAGGAAAGCATTGCTTGCCAAAAGACACAGCCCTAGGAGTGAAGGGGAGGCAGGATATGTCTCATGGAGGCCATCAATGTGTTCTTTCTCCAGGATCCCCCAGCAACACACGGGACAATAATTCTTGATCGTTCCTTCCAGGGACGGGGTTTCAGGGAGGGCTGGATCAAGAGGCCCTTTCTGTTCTTGCTGACTTGTCAAAATTTACTAAGGTCTCATTGTTGGTTTTGTTGTTGCTGTTGTTGTTTTTGAACTGGGGTCTCACTTGGTCACCCAGGCTGGAGTGCAGTGGCACAATCACAGCTCACTGCAACCTTGACCTCCTGGGTTCAGGCAATCCTTCCACCTCAGCCTTCTAAGTAGCTAGAACTAC